>JAXQQM020079642.1:0-160257 GCA_034641835.2 Pinus albicaulis
TATCTGCTTGTCACCCTCAAAGACCTACCAATATTTCTCATTATCTGGCACTACATGTCTATATTTAGTTTGAATGATGATCTCTTTGTACCTAGGTGATTTTTGATATGAACTAGCTATGCAGGCTAATCCATTTGCAACAATGTTCTGACTCCTAGGAACAAACACCAACTCATACTCTACAAAGGTTTTCAGTAAATCCATGGCCTCATTCCTGTATGCCCTCAATCTAGGGTGCCTTGCTGTGTACTCTTCGTTCACTTGTTTGATTACTAACTTAGAGTCTCCATGGACCACTATCCTTTGGGCTCCTAGTTTTTCCAATAAGTTCAGTCCTAGGATGAGAGCCTCATACTCTATAATATTATTTGTACATTTAAAATCTATCTTGAAAGCATGACTTTCAACATAGTTACTCTCAGTATTGTGTAACCACACTCCAGCTCCTACATTCTTTCTAGTGCAAGAACCATCAAATTCCATCCTCCATAAGGGATTTTTTTCATGTTTATCATCATTTTCATCCCTAATGCTAGGTTCACCATTATGTTGTATTATGGGGTCTGCACCGTGGTGTGGAATGTTTTTTTCTTCATGATGTGCAGGGATTTCAAAATGATGAATAATCTGCAGTTCACAATCTTGGTTTTGTTAGCTCTGAATTTTTGATTCAGTGCACTGTTCTAACGTTTCTCCCTTACTTTCCTCTATATCTAGAGTGGCCATTATGTCAAAATCTATGGGCTCTACTGTATTGTTTGCATCTTTGTCTTCTAGCTCTAGCTCATCTGTAAATTTGTCGTTGCAAAGGATAAAAGAGTCCAGATCAGTATGGACAGAGTACAGAGGTGAATTTTCAGGTTTTTTAGGGCTACTAACCATAAAATTCATTCGTGCCTCTCTATATAGTCTCCTAAGCTGGCTAAAGACAGGGATTGTGGCATATGACCCATCCATCTACATTGTACCTTGCAGCTTGGCACCCCATGACCTTGACAACAACCTGCCATACTTAGGTGGCACATCTGCCACTACAACATCCATCACCAGGCACTTGGATGGGATTTGAGTTAGGTTCACACAGAGGTCTTTGATTAGGCCAAGACACTTTACTCTGCTAGAGTAAAATGAATATAAATCCTTATAAGGTCGTGTTATCTCTAGGCCTAGCTTATTCATAATTACCTTTTTCATAAGGTTGTGTGAAGCCCCCAAGTAATGCATAGCGTTATGAAGGATCTTGTCATGGATATTGAGGCTGATATAGAAAGGAGGTACTACCCCTTCCTGAAACTTCCCTTCTATCTTTGGACCAAACAGAAGGGTTGGTTGATCATCACTTAAATTGACAGTGTCACTATTTTCCCCTAGATTTAGAGCTTTCAAAATTTGGCCTTTATATGCATCCTGAGTAGCTAACTCAGTGAGAGGAACATAAATTTTGATTTTGGCTATCTCACTTTCCAAATTGAAAGGAGATTGACTCTTTGAAAGGCTTAATTCTGTTCTATTGGCCACCATTTTATTGGCAGAATCAGCTTGTTGATTCTTAGTATGTACAATGTTTGAATTTGTTTTATTAGGAGCATTAGTTGTAATGCTAGTGTTGCTAGTTTCTTGACTTTGTTTATCAGAATTTTGGCTGTGCCTTTCTTTGTTTTTCATATAACTCTCAGCTACGGATTAGTTACTTTCAGCAGTCATTGTAGGAGTTTTCTGAGGTCTTTTCTTGATGGTAATCTCCAAGGCCTTTGGGTTGGAAGTATCTAAGCTCTTTTTTCTCCTAAGTTCATATTGTTCTCTGACCTGCATAATGGAATTTTCGAATCCCAACCTATAGTCCTCAGATTCTAGCCCTTTCTCATCCCAATGTGAGTATGAGATATGATTATTTTCTGTGGAAAAGGTGTGAACTTGGTTATCTATTTCCACCATGTTTATTGTGGTTCCTTCAGACTCTTCTATTATCCCCTCATCTTCATCAAGGAAGTTCTCTTGAAATGGGGGTATGACTTGTTGACCAAAGTCTCTCTGTCTATTTGGGGGGTTGTTTCTCCTATAGTTCTTGTTCTGGTTTCGATTTTGGTTTCTGTTCTAATTATTGACTGTGACAACCATTTTCTCCATCATTTTCTCTAGCCTTTCCAAGTTTTTGGCTAGACTGTCATATTTAGGATTAGATGTGGAAGCTGATGTGTCATCCCTGCATGTCACCTTCTTCTTAGTTCTCATTCTAGCTCTTTTTTCAATTAGGTTTACCTCTACGCTCACTGCCCCTTTTTTTATATCTTCCAAAGTGTTATAATCTCTCTCCCTAAGCTGATAGGACATGTTAGCATCAAATTATTTAGGGTATTTAACCAAGGCCAATTCTTGGGGAGGTTTCATATGTGGAGGAAAAGCATTGTAAACACTGTTAAACCTTGTAGAATAGTCATGGAAAATCTCTCCTATATTTCTTTTGAGATTCTTGTATTTTGCTAAGATTTGAAGAGGGTCAGTCTTGACTTCCCATTTGTTTATAAAGGTTTGATGCAAGGAGGGAAGGTCATTGATACTATTAGGAGGTAGGCCTTTAAACCATTTTTTCACCTCTCCTCCTAAACTCTTGGAAAAAATCCTCATCTTAATGGTTTCATCTTCAATTTCCATGTAGTCAAAGGAATCTTCCATTCTTTCCACATGATGTTAGGCAGTGGTAGACTCTTTTCCCATGAAATGAAGGATTTTTGATTGATAATCATTGGGTAGTGGAGCCAAAGGCTGAGGTAACACTAGAGGTGCATACTAGGCTACCATGATGATGTTCTAAGGAGGTAAAGGATTGGTTTGAGTAGCAGGTATATGGATGACAGAAATGCTAGGACCAACAGCAAACTGTTGGGCTGATTTAGGGTGATAGAGGCCTAATTTTTGAATGAAATGAATATCAGGAGGTGTATATGGAGGGGTCTCTCTATCCCTAATATGCTGACCACTATGAGATGGTGAACTTGGAGGCTCTAAGTCAGTCTAGTCTATAGCACTGAATGACTGTGTTTTTGGTAACTAGATTGGTGAATCAAAGTCAAATTGAGTGTCTAATAGAGCTGAAATTTTTCAGGGACTGAATTTTCCCTATGAATGTGTCTAGAAGTAGTTGATTCTTTAGATGGGAGAGACTTCCTAAGAATACTCTCTAGATTATCAATTATTTCAGGTGGGTTTGGATTAGGATAAGCTCTTGTATAGACTGTTCTTGAATCTAGTATGTATGTCTCTTAACAAGGAAGGTTTACCCTATGTGTTTCTTCTAATATGGCTGATGTTGTAATGAAATTTGGTCTCCCAGTGGAGTCTTGTGAAAACCAAGATAATCAGCAAGCCTACTGATCACCAGTGGAGTCTTTTAATCATTAAGGAACTATGGAGTCTCCAGGTGGAAGGTTTGGAATGTTTTCAAGGATGTTTACTATCCACCATAGTGATTTAACTACCAAACTCAGGCTAAATGGTCTTAGCTCCCAGTGGAGTCGCCATTATGCTGGGGTTCCTATGTTTTGGCAATTTTGGCAATACCAAAATATAAGACAACATCAAAACCACTTTGGGACCTTAGGATCTAGCCTGCCTGGGTCCAGAGAGGGATCTCTCTATAAAGGAAAAGATATATAGGTCTTTGAGGTTTAGTTTTAAGGTATTAGGCTAGTTTTAAGGCACAAAGGTTGTTATTTTGTTTGTTTGTTTGTTTGATTGTTGGGAAACATGAAGGAAGGGTTCGATCTGAGACAAAGAAGTGGACAGAGAGGATTTTGGCAATGGGGAGATAATTCAAATAACACTCGAGACCATTGGGTAATGGATTCATCAAAGGGTTTACTTGCAGTTCAATATCCAAGGCTTTCAAATGGGCTAGTCATTTAAAATAGAGGATCTTAAAGATGATAGTGTGGGATGAAATGATAAGGAATGAAGGTGAATGGCAAGCAAAACTTCCAAGGTGACCTCCTAGGAGCTGATATAGGGATAGGACATGCGTTAACTGTCTATGACCAAATTCCTAAAAAGGCTAACCCTTCAGACAAAGGAAAACATTAAAGATTTTAACAAAAAGATGAAGCCTAAGATCACAGAAAGGCTTTGTGTTAGCGCTCAAATCTACCTTAGGCTAAAATAAGGTAAAACTCAAGGCTACATCAAACCATGCTTAGCCTCGTAACTAGTCCTACGAGGATAGGAGAGGGCTCTCTCCGGGTCTATCTCGGCAAAAGGTCTTCAAAGGGGCTGAGATGAATTATAATGAATACTGATTTTAGGCTAGTAAAGAGATAGGAAAGTTTGATTTTGATTTTTTTGGTTTTTTGTTGAAAATATGGGAAAAACAATTTTGGGTCCGAGGATAAGGCCAGATTTTTGTAGAATTCGAGTTGGGGCGAGGTAGGCAATAGTCTTGATGCTTTTGATTGGGTATATGGATGGATCAGAACGAAAAGGAGATGAAGAGGGCAAGGGAGAACATGGATCCTCTCCAAACAGGCGAAAACATGTAAAACTAAACAAATTCAAAGGCAGAGCATTGAAATCAATGGATTCAACCTCATTTACTCATTCGTTTAGTTTCAGAAGCATAAGAAGGGAATGGCATACATTAAAAATGAAAGAACTTACAATAAACTGAGAGAAAACACCATCAAGAACTGAAAGCCACAAGAATCCCAACAGGTGCTGCAAAACCTCTGATCTTTCCTTAGCCAAAATATGAAAAATATGTACAATAGTGTGCCAAAATCTTCCCAAGAGTCCAACCTATCCAACCTCTGAAAATGATTGAGAAATTACATCATATAGACCATCCTAACCCCTTTCCATGCCTCTAGGGGTTGAATTCCTCCTTTTAGGAGCAGTTTCAACTAATTCTAAACAAGGAGCTAGAATATAGGCAGCCAAACAACTTGCCTCTAAAAGGAAGGAAACTGATTCTTTCACTTGATTTTTACTTTTTTGGAGTGAATCATCTAGAATAAGTAAAAATGAGTCCAAGTTACATGCCAACCATAAAATTACATCAAGATAACCCAAAAATTACATCCACAAGAAAAACTGGTCCAACTGGCCGAAATCCTGAGCTGGAAGGTGAAAAATTGACCAAAAATCTATATGCGTAGCGCGCCTGAGCTATACGCGTAGCGCGACTTTCAGCCTACTTTTGGGGCACTTACTGGAGTCCGAATTGAGCTCATGATAGCTCGTTGGAAAGCCCTAGATGTTTTCTATCCAACCCAAGTGTAATATTTCAATTTGGATCTCATTTTCCCCTCCAAAACTTCATTCTCCCAGAAGTACTTCCTGCTGGTGCAAAAAGTGGCAGAAAGGTGGTTTTCATGGTGTTTTTGGCCCCTTTGATCATCCAAAACTTGGTGAAATGCTTTGGACATACCGAAGCATGCATAAATTACCATGAAAAAGCCAAAAATATAAATTTTTGCTCCAGTAAGTGTCCCAATCATAAGTGAGCGCATCGATGTGCTACTCGTATGGCTGAAAAATCTGTTTTGAGACCAAAATATTTCAAAATGACAAAAACGTCTCCGAATTTTCTCAAATTCGGAGTGAAGACCCTCCATCATGTATCATGCCCAGCCAATGAAGCCTCGGCTAAAATCCGGAGTGGATCAGGTGTTTGACGACGCTTCAGTGTCCTCCTAGTGTATGTAGTTCAGTGGTGCAATCTCTGTCTTGGTCATATAATGTATCGATGTCTGCCTCCATGATGTTGCAAAATCTGTGTTGGCTTGAATGAGATGAAGAGTGAGGATTTGTTGCTTTTTTTTCAAACGCCAAATGTGGGAGGAGCTGTGGGAAATAGGGCCGTGTGAATAGTGGACTGTGGGAAAATGAGCTATGGGAACAACATGATTCAATTAAGTGAAGAAAATATGCTTGAGTCAAGTGAAATTAAGGATGTGAGTACAGTCACTTGACTGTATGGAATTTTGGAACCTATAACTGATATGAAGGATGGAAAGTGGTAACAAATGGCAAGTTTTAGGGATGGGATATAGGGAAATAGGAGAGGGACAAAGTGATATGAGTGATTTTAAAGGGAATAGGGAAAAGGGAGGCATTGTATGATGATATGAAAGTAGTGGGGAAAGGAAAATACAAGTGAGATATGGAATGTTTTGGAACCAAAGTCAAATTCTAAAACTTCAAATTCAAACCCTAAAGAGGCATTTCTTTACAAGAGAGTAGAATTTATGTTCTTCAACATTCATACTCTTACAACCGATCTTCAAACAACTCCAAACACTGACCAAAGATAATAGAAATATGATTTAAACTTACATGAGGCAAAGGAGACTAAGAGAATTTGAATTTTGAAGAGCAGTGGCAAAAATTTTGAGTTCTGGCCCAATGTGTAGCGCGCACTTTCTATGCGTAGCACGCTACATAGTGTATTTTGCAGGAGGCTTGTGGAGGCCTTCCCGGTGTCCAAATTGAGCGTGTGATAGCTCGTTGGAAATATATTGGACTCTACTTTCCAACCCAAGTAGAATTGTTCAATTTGGAGTTCATTTACTCTGTCAGAAATCAAATCTCCCAACACTACTTCCAACAGGTGCATCAATTCTCCTGAGGCAACGGTATTCTTGACATCTCTCTAAAACCATGACACCTGTGTAAAAAGTGAAGGATTTTTTTCTTCTTTGGCATGTTTTAGACAAAAACCTCTCTCAGTTTCCAAAAATTCATTTTTTATTGCTCTGAAACATCATTTGAATGAAACCTATCCCGATGTGTGAAACAAGGGATTTTGTCGAAATGAAGCGAAATGAAGGGAATAAGGGGCTTCTAAATTCTTGAGGAAATTTTTGGAAGTAGGGACGGATGTTAGGAAGCAGGGGAAAGTGGAATCTAAGAGATCGAGTGAGGGGAAGGGTTCCAAAAGGGAAAAACACAGGCCTAGCCTAGAAAATTGCCAAGTTGTGGCAAGAAACTAGGGTTTGTGGAAAAATGAGGAATTTGGGGGATCTCAGGGATGGGAAGTGTTTAATAAGGTACATTAATGATAGGGGAAGGTGTGTGAACATCAGGATACAAGTTTTGCTGATGATTTTACCATCCAAGAGAAATTACATCCAAAACCCTAGGAGAGGGAAATAGACCTTACCAAGGCACAACTGAAGCATGAACAAACTGTAAAATGACCCAATGGAACTTGACATGATGATGAAAACGCTCTGAATAATGGTACACTCAGCTGAATGGTGACATGGACCGACATTTGGACAACTTTGAAAAAAGTGAAAACAAACCCTAGAACTAATGCCTAGTGACCAAATTTTGCTTGAAGACTCATTGAAATGAAAAAATTTGACCTTGACACCTTAAAATCACTTTGTAAGAGCATGTTTGATCACTGAAGGAAAGCTGCAAAGGCTGACACTAACACTTTGAACTTTTATTGCTTTGAAATTCAACTTAAGGGAACTTCGAAAGGTTTAACGGTTAGAAAAGGACCATAGTGAGATAGAACCAACTCTAATCTCCCAGTATCCCAATTCCTTCAATTAAAACCAGACAAGAACATTGAAGAACTGACTCTAGAATTCACATATCAGCAAGCAGTGATAACCAACTACTATACTGGTTAAATTATCTAGAATTCGTTCTTAGATTACACAATTAGTATAAAACATCAAAGATAAGAAGATAAGGAAGCATTAGGGTACCATGCGAGGGCATATCCTAAACCAGTTTACTGATTCTTATCAGAGAAGTGAAATATCATGAATTACAAAGGAAAACAGAGACAAAGGTAGAACAAATCACCGTTGCTTTAAATCAGAATCCAAAGAAATTTCTTGTCATATTAAAGAGAAACACTAGTCATATAAAAAAATTTACAACCTGATATTCAGTCTGAAATCATCTCCTTAGCCTACTTTAAAATTATGCACAAAAAACTATATCTCAAGAGAAACAAATTACAATCCATGGTTATCCAAACAACAACTTTTACAATGTATTTTTCAAGAGTTTTATAGCTAAAAGAGAGGCAGAGGAAGTAGATGAAATTTTAATGAAACATTTAAAATAGAGGAAGAAGAGAGCTCAAGGCCCATTCTATTTTAATATCATTGAATTGACTCTCAGTACTCTTTAGGTAAAAGAGTGGTCTTCGACATGCTGATAGTAACTCCAAGCATGTTCTTTGATTTAATTTTCAGCTATAGTACTCTGTAGTACTCTAGGACAAGTAAGGTAGTTAAATGATTTTAGGCCTGCCATGCTGTGTAAAAAATGCTTTGGTAGTCTTAGGACTACTGTCATGGTAGTGATCTTTATCAGGAACGTTGATGGAGAATAAAATATTATGGGAACTCATCCTTTCACGGCAAAGAAAATTCTGCTGATGTGAAACACTGATAAGATTTGTTTTCTGAGCCTCATGCCTTATTATATTTTTTATGTCATTCATAAGGTCATCAATCTGTACATTTTCCCTTTAAACACTGAATTAAATCTAAAAATCTTCAATAATGGGCATTAAATCTCTTTAATCCATCACTGATACTCTCTACCGCTTCTTTGACTGTCTCTGTCTGTGGATGTGCAGGTTTAATGGCACTGGGGGTTTTACAGAGTTAAACACTGGTACTTTAATGAAATGTTTGATTTTAAACCTTCCCAGGTGTTTTCTCTGCAATCCCTGGCTCATAAAAAGCTTCCTTTGTGCTCCGTGTTACTATGACAGTGACTGTGAGAAATGATGGTTTTCACCGTCTGTGACCTTGCAAAACACAAAAACTTGTTAAGAAAATCCATGGAAGTGGAAGTGGATGCTGTCAAGGACTGAGGAGATGGCAGCGCAGCAGTGGAAAAAGTGGCTGTAGTGGAGAAAAGGGTGAAAATTGTTGTATAATGGTGGGGAAAAGATCTGATGAAGGTCTGGTGGAGAAATGCTTCTGAACTGTCTGATTAGATCTGATGGTGGTGATCGCCAGTCGTGATTTGCTGGAGGGGTTGCCTTTGGAAGGTAAGGCAGATAAATAAAATTTTAGTGTAAAACACTAAAGTTAAGCCTTTGGGTGAAATACTTAGGAAATCAATGAAAATCAAATGAAATGGGGCTTTGAATGGTGGGACCGACATGGGCGGAGGGCGATTTTGAATATGGACCGTTAGATCTCAGGAGGAGATCAACGATGGAGATTACTTCGATGAAACTCTATGGAATAACATGAATGAAAATACAATGGAATGAGGGCCATACATCTATACAGATCAATGGTCGGGATCTTCATATGGAATTTCGGAGACAGAAAAGGGGGAGGTGGTTTTTCGGAGAAAATAACTTTTTTCGCGCTGCTTGGGAGTGGTTTTGAAAATCTCCCAAAATAACGCGATATGTGTCGTTGCCAGACACATGTCCTTTTAAAACTGCTTATATCGTGTAAATTTGGAGCATTAACCTTCAGCCATAGGAAAAATGAGACATGCACCTTCGCCATTGGATGTGGGACCTGGAGATCTGACGGTGCAGGATGGAGCGCGATATGGACAGTTGCGCGGTTGGTATGGTGGGGGAAAGTTAAAGGTGGATTAGATCTCAACCATCGAATCTAGAGAATGGATGGCCGGGATTAAAAGAGGGAACGGGAAGGCGAAGGGGCAAGTGAATGAGCGGGAGGGACGAGAGCCATTGGATATGAAGAGATCAACGGTGGAGATCTAATCACATCGGAGATAAGCAGGGGGCCAAAAACTCCGAGATTTGAACTTGCGATTACATGTGGACCGTTGGATCAAAGCGGGGATCGACGGTCAGGATTTGATCGGAGGGGAATAATGGAGGGCACAAGTGGTGGAGAGCGATCAAATCATGGTCGTTGGTTCTTGTGGATTCAACAGGCTGGATTGTATCGGAGGATCGCCAATCGGGGAGAAAGAGAAGTGGATGCATTGCGATTAGCGGTGATGCAATTTTACGCTAGCTGTCGCATTTAAAGCGAAATAAATGGTGGAGATCACAATCGGAGGTAGACAAAGGGATGAGGCAAGGCACGGTGAAGTCAAAACTGGCCGTTAGATCTTTACAGATCGACGAATCATATTTCACCCGCGGTCGATAGACCAAATAACTCTCGCATCGGAATTTTTCAGTTAACAAAGAAATGTGCTCGCAATCAAACTTCCAATTGCGATTAGCACTATAAGGCTTGGCACTTGGTATTAGCACATGATTATATGTGGAGAAGGGGTTAGGGGTTGGGCCAAAAGGGACTTAGCCTGATCTATGGTAAAAAGTGGGTTTTTTTGACTAAAAAAATTGTTTTTTAAGGCTAAACAGTGGTTTTGGTAGGGGAAAAAAGGGATTTTTTCACGAAATGAAGGGATTCACATGGTTTAAAAAGGGTAATTGGGTGATTTGGATGACTTAGGAAAGGATTTTGAGGGTTAAAAGGGAAATTTTGGGAAGGGAAAAAAGGGTTAAAATGGGAAATTTGCAGGGATACAAGGGAACAAATGGAGGCTTTCTTGAGCACAATTTTTTCATAAACAGTGAAGCTTTCTTGATGGAAACATCAGTGAAGATATTTCTAAGGCTAAATACACAACGAGGCTTCAAGAGTGATATATTTTTAGAGGAAATGTATCTCTTGAAGACTTAGACACAATTTTAGCCACCTGTTTACTATGTCAAAATTTTATAGGTGGCTAACTCACCATAGAGTTGATGGCCTACAAATTATTAAGCAAATGTAGGAAGTATTAGTGCCCTATAGGCATAGTCATGGCCATCTCAAAGTGTGTCAAAATTTTTTTAGATGAAGGTGTTTACTTTCTTTCTTAAGCATTTCATCCAAGCTTATCTTGAAGCCCAAGACAAGAACGTGGAGTTTCACTACTCTTGATTTATAATTTTAGCCCTCACAGCTTGGAAACTTATAAAGGAAATTCAATTTCCACAACCAAAGAATTGTAATATCATTGCACCAAGGCTTGGGTCTCTCCAGGATACTGTGGAAAAATAGCAACGTGTGGACAACAATGTCACATTCTATGCGTGGAAGGAGGCCATCAACCATGTTATTAAAAAGGTAAATGATATACCTATTCAAAATATTGAATATTACAAATTTATGGTTAGGTTCCATGACACACCATGTTCCATGTATATTCAGACCCACATAGACCCATACAAGAAGTGGCTACAACACCGATACATGCTTAATGAGTTGATGGTGTCACAAGTTGTAAATGATTGGTCAAAACGATGGTACACACCACCCAATAAACAGTATCTAGAGGTGCATACAGTTTCCAATGGTGAGGAGGAGGAGCATTAATATCCACATCAAGAAGGGGCATCCACCCTAGGACATTCCTAGAGCCCTTACTGATGGAGCCCAAAGAAGAGCATCTTGATGCACCACAACAACACCCTCGAGAAGAGGAAGTAGTGATAGGAGTTGAAGAGATAGAAATGAAGGGTCAACAATAAGGTGTAAGAAAGAAGAGAAAGGATACAAAGATGATAGATATAGATATCACTTTTCTATCATAGGAGGACCTAGAAAGACTTTCCAAGAAACTCAAAGAGGTGAATTAGCAGGGAATTTCTCCTATAATCATGGCCATTAAAAAATAAACACATGAAAAAAAGGAGTTACAGGACTGGATGCAACACAAATTAGAAAAATTGTGTCTCTTTACTGAGGCATCAAGAACAATTACTCTTATGCTAAGTGCAATGGAGCCAGCGACTGCAATAGATGTGGCCAAATCAACTCTTGCACCAAATATTCAACTAGAGTAGTCAGAACCATATTCTACCTTGATGGAATGTCACACCTTGGATGTTTCCACACTCATAATATGCTTTACGACATCAATATTCAAAAATGGTCTTGGGCATTACCCTAGGTAGACTTGGTTTTATCTCAATTACCTTTACATGTTTTACATCTATTTCACATGAATTACAACTTAGAGCACATGTAACTTCAATGAATCTAGTTTATCTTACTAGGAAGCACATATATTTTCAAGCAGTATATGTGCAACTGATAGAAGTGTGACAACATGCAAAAGATAGAGAA
Source organism: Pinus albicaulis (assembly GCA_034641835.2). Lineage (NCBI taxonomy): Eukaryota > Viridiplantae > Streptophyta > Pinopsida > Pinales > Pinaceae > Pinus > Pinus albicaulis. The sequence goes on from JAXQQM020079642.1 coordinate 12,087, forward strand.
GGAACTCTGAGAAAGTTAGTAGAGGAAGTATACATCAAAATTCCAGATGCCACAATGGATATAGACACTCCCAAAGAATAAAAATTGTGGAATATTGATCAAATAACATGCAAGCTAAAGACCAAAGTTGAAGAATTGCAATTTTAGATCGAGACCACTACCTTGCTAGAGGAAATAGAAAGATGAGAAAAAGCACAAGCAACCTCTGATTATTTTCAACATGCATGGTATATCAAGCATGAATGGACTAGATTATACATAACTGACATCAATATGTGTACTAAGTTGCAAAATAGTGTCAATCTTAAGGAAATAAATTCCAGGATTCAAATTGTGGAGGAACAAAATGAGTCCTTACATAACATTTTGGTCACTTTACCTTCACCATAACACAAATTTAAATGGTAAAAAGTGTGACATTAGGTAGGAATATTAACCAATGGAGAGAAAAACAACAACAACATTCTCAAAAAGTTGTAAAATTTTAGGATGAAGCCATAAAAATCACCAATGGCCTTACTATAGCAAAAAACACAAAGAACTAAGTAGTCTTTGGTAATGAACTATCTTTCCTAAATCTTCCTACACCTTTCAAGGTTGTATAGGCTATCATCATTTAGGTAGAGGAAGAAAACCACCTTGTAGTTAGCCAAACAAATTTCTCAAAAAAAAAGTAGAAAAAATTGTGGAGATCCTCCCTTCACTTGTTGCAAAACCATGGTAGCGTGTTTCGATGGTGAGCCATGAATAGTGTTAGGGGCTTTTTGGAGCCAATGGGGAAAAATGATAACATTTGGAAATTTTGGCTGATTATAGATAAACATCATGGTAAGTAGGAAATAAGGAATATCATGTGCATAATAGGATAGTGGACACTCCATGCAACATAGATGCAGACATGAATACCATGCATGTGTCTAACAGACTATGTAGATGTGAAACAAATGCTCCAAGGATCGTGACACAACATAAAGATATAGTTATCAATATCGCACTCTCCAACTGTTGCTTTAGCTAGTTTTGGATAAGTGGTTGGTTGTGATTCAACTCAGTATGGTCAAGAAATTAGTTACGACTTGGAACAAACATGGAGAAATCATCAAGGTTAGCTAGTTAATTGCGTTGGCCTCTTATTCCGAGGAGCATGATGGTGAAGACTGAATTTATATAAGGATTTAGTACTAATTTTGGATAGTTCTGTTGTTCCATTGTGGTTCTACTATTGTTTTGTTTTTAGCCTATGGTTAGCTTGAATATTGTCCTTTGTATACCATTTTTGAGTTACCATTCTTTTTTTTTAATGCTTATTCTATTTAAAGACTTCTCTAAATACTTTATTTTCTATTTGTAATGGTGTTAGATGGGTAATGTAATATAGAAATGGTAGTCAGAGTTCTCCCATTTTTAGATGTATGGTACTCATTTGTAACTTGTATTACTAATATTTCTTTAATATGAAGTATCTAGAGGTTTTGTGCTAATATCTCATGTTTTTTTTGTATGCACCTTTTGTACAAATGGTTCTGATGAATATTTTTGGTTGATATTTTGTAGTTGAAACATACTGTTAATATCAAGGTTTGTGTTTGAGAAATTTTATGTTCCCCTGTTTTATGTCAAAGTCAACTTTGCAATTGTATAATTAACTCTTGTTGAATAGTTACTTTGTTGGTTAGAAAATGTGTTTTCACTTTACTAATGTATGTTAAAGTTTATCTGAAATGTTTGAATACACATTATAAGGATTTATGAATATGGTGGACACAATAGCTCGAATTGGGTTATTTCGAACCAAATTCATCTCTATTTCCCTTTTTCCTTTTCATAACTTTCAAAGGTTCCTGCAAATGCACTAGCATGGCTTAAGTGAGACCTCACCTACTCATAGGCATTGAAATTGACAGTATTTGAGGGGGTTTTGTTGGCTTAACTCTGAACACTAGGTAACCCCTACAGACCAACACAATCTTACCTTATTTAACTTCCCTTTGAATATAAAACACACAGAATACATAAGATAATTTTGAACCAAAAAATATCAATTGTTTTGACCCAAAAAAAATCATTTGATGTCTCAAAATGACTTCGATCTACAATTTTGTAAAGTAGCACTCACTATACAAATGATCTTGCAAAGTGATTCTTCTAATTATAAGAATTGACATAGATTATAAATTAGGGGAAATTTTAGGGCTAATATTCGTATGTGGGCTAATTTTCCCTAATTTTTCCAATATTTTTTTGTCAATTTCCAGTTTTCCAAAATTAATTTAAGTGACCAAGATTATATAAAATCATAAATCATAAAAATATTATTATTTTATCTAGATTAATATAACAACATTATAAATCTAAATATTTTTACAAAAATATCATCAAACATTTTATATTTTACATCTTTCAATTTTTTTATTATAAACAATAAAATCATTCGATCCCAATCATAAATATACTCAACTACTCAACCAAATACAACGAAATGTTAACCAAAACAATAATATTATCATCCCTACACATTCATGAAAAATTATGACTACCCTCGCATACCATGTTGATCCTCAAATTTGACCACCCAGGTAGCCTATTATGTAGGGTTGACAAAATCTAGCAAATTAAAACTACTAGCAAGTGAAAGGAAACAAGTCGCTACATGTGTTGGTCAAAAAAAATGTAAATAAAGTCATGGAAAACATTTATAATGTTTCTTAAGTAATCATAAATCTACCCACCTTATGTGACAAGAAAAACTAAGAGATGTTCATCCTGACCAAAAGCATTATAATCCCTACACATTCATGAATAAATATGACCACCCCCGCGTACCTCAAAGTTCATCCTCAAAGTTGGGGCAAGCTTTTCCTTCATTGTAGGCCCTCTGCATTAGCGCAGCACCCTACCCGAGCAGTCGGGTCAACCTGTTAGCGCACCGTCGACAGTCCTTCCCATGGGTTAGTGCAGCACTAGGCGTTTAGCATAGTTGTCGGGTCCCTGGGTGTGTCGGGCCTGTATTTGCATAGCACCAGCCCATATTAGTGCAATGCCTTGTAATTTTTAACAAGGGGAAAGTGTATTAGCACAGCACCAACCTTTATTTATGCAAAGCCACTGATTTGCGCAGCGTCAATATCCTTTGCCCGAAAAATGACCAAAAACTCTGTTCTTCTCCTGTAATATTTCTCTTCTTTTTGTGATATAAAAATGAGACGGAGGAAGACTGAGAGGGCCTTTTATGCCCTTTGGAAAATAAATCAAACTTTAAAAACCCACTTCGCTATGTTTGCCTTTGGTCACTTTATAATTTTCACTAATATCTCTTTGGCTTTTTTTGCAGATGGCTTGAACTTTGTCAAAGTGATTTTTCTTTGGTGAGGGTGTGCTAGAAGGATGAATAGGTCCATTTTTTAATCTTTGGAGGTCTGGGCACTATGCAAACTATCCTTTCTTGCACTAATAATCTGAAATTGTTCTTCTTACCCTTTTTGGCATGCTTGAGTGAAAGTGACCTAAAACATTTTTTTTCTTACTTTTTACTTATATTAATAGTGATATAACTATTTTGGAAAAGATTGTACATCATGCCTGTTGTGTTTTTCATTGACCACTTCTAATTTGTTGCAGGTGCTATAACACAATGTTTTGGTCTTCTTAAAAATTCTTTGGAGTTTACACCTTATTTACTCAATAGGAGAACTCATGCTCAATTTGATTTCTCATTTGAAACTTAACCTCTTGCTTTCCTTCTTTTGACCATTTTGAAGACATTTGACTGCACTTGAAGGCTTAGACTTCCTCACACTGATATAATTTACAATTTTTCCCTTTGCTATAGTGAAAACCCCTTATCTTGAGAAACCCTAGAAATCACCTTTGAAGGCTTTTGGAAAACCTCTTGCGTCATGATGGAGGTCCATCATCCTAATTTCACCTGCTTTGCCTATATTCCAAAAATTTAGCTTTTAGGGTTATTAGAGACAAATAATTAGTGTTGTCTTCTAAGTTCTCTATAGCCTTTCAAGTTCATTCATTTCTGTTCAGTTCACCTCACCTTTTTCCCTTTTTCATTTCTAATTTCTAAAAAATCTTCTATGTGTGTTTGGTTGTGTTGTGGTGCCTTTGTCCTTATGGTCCTTGCACTTTTTTCTTGCTTGGAAACACTGTTTTTCCAATCAATCCTCAAAATCCTGATTCTCTTTAAACATAGGCCTATTTCCTCTCATTTTTTGTGGATGTCCTTAGTGATGACTTAGCCTCTTACCTTACCTCTTTTTCTACAGATGTCCATCTCATTAATTCATGTAGAAATGTTTAATATGGGTAGCTCTTTTTTGCAGAAGTTGTGCCTTGACCAAGGAGGCCTTCTTTGAAGGATTTCTTGATCCATTTAGACAATCATGTGCTGTCCTTATTCTCCTTTGATTGTAGCCTCTTGGTACAGAAAAATAAAAAACAAATATTTAGAACATCAAAACAATCCTATGACCTATGAAACCCTAGGTGACCTAGTGGGAGGCTCTTTAGATTTGGCCTTTGATTGAAAAATTGGTTATGGGTCTTCAAGTATAAAAAACAAAGTTTTTTATATTTTGATGTATTGAAGATCCAAAAACCATTGTACTTGATTTATCTAAAGAGCTTATAGAGATAGTTTTAAAACCATCAATGCTTGATGTATCTAAGAAACAAAAGAGTGAGTAGGTTGGTTAGTGATCCTAGATGTCAGGTGGAGGAAAATAGACAAGCCAAAACATAGTGCTAACGTCAAGGGTGACAAAACATAGAAAAAATGACTGGTATGAGCCAATGATGGGTCTTTTGGGAGTGGTGAGCTGAGCATGACATGATGGGATAATGAAATAGTGAAAAATTTATCCCAAGGATAATGAAGGTAGTGAGATTTCTAGAACTCACAATATTCATGAATTTTGTTTCTAGAAATCTAGGGTAAGTATTTAGTCATCTTCAAAGGAAAAAATTACTAATGACTAATAGTAAGGATTTATGAATGTGATTATTTTAAATGGATGCATCTACAACATATGGTGGATACAATAGCTCGAAGTGGGTTATTTTGAACCAAATTCATCTCTATTTCCCCTTTTCCTTTGTATAACCTTCAAAGGCCCTTTCAAATGCATTAGCATGGCTCAGCTGAGACCTCACCTACTCGCAGCTATTGAAATTGCTAGTGTTTGAGGGGTTTTTTTTGGCTTAACTCTGAACCCTAGGTCACCCTGCACACCAACACGATCTTACTTTGCTACATATTTATGTCCACTTTTGATTCCATCTCAAGTGGGGATTGTGAAGGGTTAAAAGCATTCAAACTTATTTATTCCTTCTTTTATTATTTCCTTGCCTCCTTTTATGGGTCTTTGTTTTCTCCCAATTTCCCCTATAATATGATTTCTAAGTTAAAACTTATAGCTTCTCTAAACAATCAAAGAATTCTTGCTATAGTCTCCATGAGGAGGTTCATGTTGTGATTAATGTTGAAAAATTATGCTTTCAACCTCACAAATCTCTTTTCTGTCAAATCTTGAGGGTTGTTTTGAATAGAGTTATCGATTCTGGTATGGTTCTATGACTTTCTTTGTAAACCAATTATAAACTGTGCAACTTATCACAAAATGGAACAATATTTTTTTATGTAATATCAATATGATTTGTGAGTTATCATGGATATTCCATTGAAATAATTCGTGACAACAAACCTATTAAAATAACTAAAATACATACCATAAAGGTTAATTTTCCTTTAAATATTATGTTTTCTAATAGATGATTTTCTATTAAAAAAAGCGACTGAAATATGAGAAACAAATAACAAAAGGAAACACACATGCACTTTCCACAACAAACACAAGTTTTACCTTGGGAAACTCATACTGGAGAAAGCCTAGCTAAAAGGTGAGGCTTCTCTTTTCTATTTTATTTGGTATGGAAATATGCAAGTAAAATGGAAGAGTTATTCTATACAAAGTTACCTTAAACATATGGCCTATTATTATTCTACATGAAAACCTTAACTCCATCTATTAAGCTCTTTGTCTTCCTAATCCCAGTTTCTCTACTCAACTATGGAACAAAATACAACAACATAGAATGGAACCCCTACTCCTTCGAGTGGCTCACCTAACTAGGGATAACGTTTAACTCCCTCAATTATTCATTAGAGTTACAATTTTGGATCACATGTGGCTAGCCTCATTTTCATGAGTAATGGGGGATGACATGGCATCTTCTCATATCATGGTGGACAATACTATTAGTCAACTTGTGACAAGCATAAATTTTGCATAGAAACTCCCATTGACACTATTATTTCATCATTAGTAGGTCTTTGAATATAAAACACACACAATAAATAAGATAATTTTGAACCAAAAAATATCAATTCTTTTGACCCAAAAAATATCATTTGATGTCTCTAAATGACTTCGATCTACAATTTTGTAAAGTGGCACTCACTATACAAATGAGCATGCAAAGTGACTCTTCCAATTATAAGAATTCAGATAGATTATAAATTAGGGGAAATTTTAGGGTTAATATTCGTATGTGGGCTAATTTTCCATATTTTTTCGAAAAAAAAAAATATTCGTCAATTTCCATTTTTTCCAAAAATTATTTTGAGTATCCAAAATTATATAAAATCGTAAATTATAAAAATATTATTATTTTATCTAAATTAACATAACACCATTATAAATCTAAACATATTTACAAAAATATCACCAAATATTTTATAATTTACATCTTTTAAAAATTTCTTATTATAATTAATATAATAATTCAATCCCAATCATAAATCTACTACTCACCTCAGTTTATAAAAAAAAAAAAAAATTGTTAATCACCTCATCTCATGTGAAAAGAAAAAAAAAAAAAAATATTGAAAAGAAAGACAAAAAATTATTAATCATACCATAATCATTATCATCCCTGCCTTATCGTTATCATCCCTACCTTATGTGAAAAGAAAAACAAAGAAATGTTGATCACTAACATAATCATTATCATCCCTACACATTCATGAATAACTACGACCACCCCCGCATGCCATGTTGAACCTCAAAGTTTGACTACCCATGTAGCCGATTATGTAGGGTAGATCGTTCTCATGTTCAGGGTTGACATACTATATCAAATAAAGGAAACAAGCCGCTTCATGTGCTCGTCACAAGAAATATAGTGAAAGTTGTGGCCAACATAGAAGTATGGATTGTAAATTATATATAAAATCCTTGTCAATATGTATGTTATTATGCATATGAGAAATAAATATGAATATAATAGTCATTGTATGTGAGAGAATATATATATATATATATATATATATATATATATATATATATATATATATATATATATATATATATATATATATATATATATATAGATGGGAGAGTTAATATTTATATTAAAATATTTTATTTAAAGTTTATATTAATATATATTGTTAACGTAAAAATATTACAAATTTTGTAAAATTATTTTTATTTTCAATTACTTATATAAATTTTATATAAAATATGTTCTTTACATAGATATAAAAATATTTTGTTTATAATTATAAGAAAAATAAATTTTTAATTAATAATATTTAATTTTCAAATACCAATTTTCAATTCGATATGGAGGATAAAAAGATTATTGTCCTTCATACTAGATGTTATTAATTCACCATTAATATATTAACACATTATTATACTACTACATTTATCCTAATATATTATTGTTATAATATTTCAATATATTTATTAGTATTAATATAATAAAATATTATTATTTATTTTTATTATTATATGAATTATAATTATGGCTAAAATTTATTTTAATATTAATATTTAAAATTTAAGAATATGATGATCGATTTTCATTAAAATTTATAGGATTTATGAGACCTTAAGAAGGTGAGAGATTAATAGAAATTCTTTAAGATTTTATTTCTATACTAAAATAGAAGTGAGAGAAGTGGTAATGGGAATGATTTAATATTTTATTTCTATATCAAAAAAGAAGTGAGACGAGTGTTTAGTTTTGCTCACTTTAAATGTCAATAAGGTTGCTAGTGTTACAAATGTTTTGAAAATTAGATCGAATGTGTGTATAAGATGGACAATCTAAGAGAAAGTGGTTTTTCATCTTCAATCCTCTTAGGATCACATATGTGACAAACTATTTCATCCAATAACATTTGAGAAATTTACCAACACCTAGTTTCACTATGGAGCTCATGAGAATTAGTTCTTATCTTGACAATGCTCATTTTCTTCCTAACACTAGTGAAGAGAGAAAGATAATTTTGGTTTTCTAGATTGGGGTTGGTCACCTCCTTATAATATCTTAATTTCCTTTCTTCCTCTAGCTCTTTGTTGCCCCACATATTTTCCTTAATTTTCGATCTAATAATATTTTTATATTATTTGGATTTTGTAAGATGATCTCCTCCTTAATTCCCCAACGGTCTAGCTAAGACTTGACATCCATATCGTATAACTTATTATACATGATATGCATAACCATAGTCATCATTTTAATTGGGGGGGGGGGGGGGGGGCGGTTTTGCACTAAAAACTGTCACCTTAACATTTTTCTGACTATATGAACTCATTGTCACTCATACTTACCTCCTTTGCAAGTCTTACAACCTCTACTCCTCATGTCAAGCCCTAAAACATGAGAAAAAACCCTAAAAAGCTCCAAAACCCTGGGTACGCAGGTAATGTGAAGCAAAAATGTGTTCCAAAACACAGTTTCTCTATGTAATGCCTGCATACCCCCTTCAAAGTCAAAAGGGCAAGAAACCAAAGTAAAAAAGTTGTTTTTTGGTCAATTCTAAAAGCTTTTGGGTGAGATTTTTTGGGGATGAGCACGCTCTAATAAGGTTCATGCATCCCACACCTTAAGGAGCAAACCCTTTGATGTGAGGAGCCTATCCCTTTGAAGGAGGATTCTATCCCTTCATAGGTGGAACCCTAACCTCCTCATCTGCTCTATAAAAATAGGCATTGGGTAGCCTCAAAGGGAGTTCAAGATTTAGTGTGTGATTGAGGTGAAGTGCTGTTGAGATTTAGACTCTTTTCTGCTGAGATTTTGTGAGGAAAGATCACATACCTCTATGTGCTCCTGGAGGAAGAGTGCAAGACTTATCAAAGTAAAGGAGACTCCTGCTTTGGACCCTGGGAAGGCCTATTCAACATCAAGGCTAAGGTTGTAAGGTTCTTCTGTTATTTTAAGGTTAATACAATCAAGTTTTGTTTTTCTCAATAAATTGTCGTTCAATTGTTTATTTCAATAAGTTGTCGTTTGATCGTTTATTTCATAGGTTCCTTGATCACTATGATAGGTATGTTTTATAATTATTTGTTATACAAGTGCTATTTAATATTTGCTTGTTTTCGATTGTAGGTCTTTAAATATGACATTTTGTTGCCACGAAAGACGACACTTTGTTGCGACGGAAGAACTACTGTTGTGACAGAAGAACTATTAATGCGACGGGAGAACTACGGTTGCAAAGAAGCATTTGGACCTAAGGTAGGATTGACACCTTCATAGCATTTACTTTTAAAACGAATATATTTAGAGAAAGATAAACTTAGTTGTTCGTTTGTTGCTAGATTGTCTTCTGACACTAGGGACATCGATCTTGTCCGCAAGATCAATTTATCTGGCCAACAAATTGGCGACTCCAATGGGGAAATAACTTGTTTTGATTTGAGAAAATGTTTTTTTTTCTGATTTTTGAATAATTTGTATGGGCTTGGGTAACTTAGATTTACTTTGCTTCAAAAAGTTTTGAAGTCTTTTTTGTTTTTCTTGAACTTTTCTAGGGACCACACATTATTGCAGAGCCTGTTAAAAGTCTTGAAAAAATTAGATTTCTTCTTTTAGTTTAGTTTAGATTTGATTTAGGATTCTTAGCATCTACCCAGATCTGTATTTTTCTGTCAAAAAATCCTTGTTTATGAGTTTCTTTCAGAAAATGTTTCATCTCATTCATCTCTGTTAAGTTAATTGGGTGTTTTGAGTCTCTTTTTTGAGAAATTCTTAATTTGATTTCCTTCGGTCATTACTTGGAGGTTTGTCTTAGTCTTTTCACAATTTTGCATCTTTTGTGCTAAATTGTGTATGAGTGTTAATTGCCTTTGAGTATTTTTATTTTTGATCTCTGGAACTCTCACCCAATTTTCTTTGCTTGCACTTGATTGGTTCTTAAATTACATTAGAATCATCTTGTGTTTGAGAATTCTCTTGCGTAGATCACATTTTCATAATTAGAATTCTCATTTTCAAAATATGAATGAAAAATGTGCATAGATTACATTTGCATACTTTTCAAGTGAATTGTGCATAGATTACAATTGCATAGTATACACTCTGAAAAATAAATTATAGATTTAGATTAGTTCTCTTTAATTTGAATTTACATGTTTTTATGCTTGTTTTAAAAACACAAAAATAAAACAATGGAATTGATTAGCATTAGTTTTTATTGATGAAATTAGTGCATTAGAAATTTTTTTTATATTTTCTCTTGGTGATCAATTTTTTTCATTTTTGGAAGTGAATGGAAAATCTCTCCTTACTTTAGTTAAGATTCATGAAATTGAAAAGATTACACTATCATATTCGATTGCATTCAGTTTTGGGTCGGGTCATAACACCATTGGTTTCATATCCATTTACCCTTTTGAGTAATAACAGCCTAAATAATACAACGCTTTATTAAAATTCATCTAGTAATTTTTTACATTTTTAGGGCTCTTTCCACCAATATAGCTCAGGATTAGTGCTTTGGAATAGGTTGTAGTTAACTTTCCAAAGAAACTAAAAAAAACAAGTAGATAAATCCTTGTGCATAGAATCAGATCATAGACTGTTCCCCCAGTTGTATTTTTTGCTGTTGGTAACCTTAGTGTCCATAAACTTAATATTATTTCCTAAGGTGATGGTGAAGGAAAGATCTCATTGTACCTGGAGCATACATCGACTATACTCACTTGGACTCTCTGGGGAGTTCTCTTCACTTGAGATGGTTTTGTGAAGAAACTTGTGCCAGTCTATTTCATTAAGCAGGTTGTCGGGGTAACTGTTCCAACCACCATTTCTGCATTAAAATTTTACAATGTTGGATTTCATCACCAACTAGTGTTTTTAGGGCGGGAATATACTGTTTGTGTGTGGTTTGGCTCCTAGATTTGATAGCGTGTGTTAATTTGTTTGTTTTTACTTTTAGAGACCATAGGTGTGAATTTTGAATTTTAATTGTTAGGTGTGAATTGTGAATTGTTAATTTTAGTTTTAAATTGTTAATAAAAATCACTGAAGTTGAATATAATGGCAATTGTTCTGGAGTTTACCAACCAAGGAACCCCTCTTAACGAGAATCCTAGTACTTTTCCCTGCTTTGGAAATGTTGGTCCTCCTTATATGGCTACTTTTTCATTACCTGGATTTACAATAGGTTTATCGATATGGTTATTTTCAACTTCGTTTGCCCCGAATACTCCAATTGTTCCACCTCAACCGGATGCTTCACCTCAACAGAGTTCACCATCTCAACATCACCAAACTTCTATTGACCCTTTACCTTCTTCACCTAATATGTATTCCTCCATTTCTTCCTCTTCGCTTGTTAAAAGCCTTGACGCTAGTAACCAGGTGGCTAAGAAGAAGAAGAAAGGGAAGAAGAAGAAGAAGCAAAATAAGAAAGAAGTCAACCAGTCAACCATGACTGTAAATGTTAGTAGTGTTGAGGAAACCTCCAACATGCATCATAAACCAAAATACCCTTACAGGCTTTGTAAGGGTGACCACTTCCTTATCAATTGTCTCGGTATTCCAAAGGTCTTGGAAGTATGGTCAGAAAAATCCCGTCAACTTTCCGTTGATCCATCAACCAGTGATAGTCAGGTTCCTGGGAAAAAGGGTAAAGTTAGGTTTCCTTGTAAGTTATGCAAAGGGATTCATCAAACTCACATTTTCCCTCACATGGATGAAGCCTCAAAATTATTGGAAAACCTTACTGTTCCACAGCAATAATTTCCAATTGTTTACCGTAAACGTTCTCCCAAACCCACCATCAACTAACGGAGTGATTGATCTAATTTCAAGTACAGTCAATCCCACTCTTCCATTGGAGAGTGAAACTCATATCACTCAGGTTGATGATCCATTAGTTGATCAAGTGATTTCACATTCAGTCGATCCCATTCTCCCTGTAGAGAGTGAACTTCATACCACTCAGGTTCTTCTTGTTACATCAAATTCTTCTACGCTAGAGGGCATTTCACCTGTTTCTACAGAACCCCCTTCAAGTACTGAGGTCTTTTCCTTTGATTGGAATAGACTGACAAAACCTCGTCTTCCTTCCTCCATCCCTTTCCAAATCATTGTGAAGTTTGGTGGTAGGGACATACACTGCACACAGGTAGATGAAGGTGCTTCTGTTAGTATTTTATCCTCAACTACTTGGAAAGCTTTGGGTTCCCCTCAGCTTGTCCCTATTACGCATAATCTGAAAGCTTTTAACATAACCATTAGTGAACCTTTAGGGATCCTTCCTAAGTTTTCTATTACTTTGGAAGGTAAAACTATTTACATTGATCTTATGGTAGTTCGAGGCCCCTTGGATTTCAATTTACTCCTTGGGCGAGACTATGTCTATGTAATGAAAGCTGTAGTATCGACACTCTTTCGCGTCATGTCTTTCCCTCACAATGGAAATATTGTGACTGTAGACCAACTTATGTTTCCTAGTCTTTTTTTTACTACTAATAATATGACACCCCTAAATGTTCCTGATTCTAAAGTGGTATCTACCCCTCCACGGGTTAATTATGTGGCAACTAGTCCCATGTTTTCAATTACCGATGTAAGTGAGCCTCTCACTGTTTGCTCATATTCCTTTGACTTAGATCCTGTAATTGACATAGAAAAATCTATGGGATTATTTGAACGCAATGTTCTTATCCCTTTTGAGTCCCTTGACATGTGTTCCTTCCAGAGAACTATTCTTCCTTCTGATGAAGACCTCTTGGAAGCCATGATCAAGGTGTGTCCATTGAAATGTGTTTCTTCCAGTTGGAAGCCATGATAAAGTCATCGAGGATAGTTCCTTTTACTATGTCAACCTTGTAAAAAAATGAATCAGTGGCATGTGAGGAGAGTTCCTTTTACTGTGTCAACCTTGTTAAAAAATGAATCAGTGAGTGTGAGGATAGTTCCTTTTACTGTGTCAACCTCGTTAAAAAATGAATCAGTCGGTCCAAGGATAGTTCTTTTCCTGTGTCAACCTCATTAAAAAATGAATCCGTAAGTATATTGTAGAGAGTATATTAATATATTAGAAATAAGTATTTTCTGAGGATGGTTCCTGTTACTGAATCAACCTCGTCAAAAAATGAATCAGGTATGAGGAAAGTTCCTTTTACTGTGTCAACCTCGTTAAAAATGAATCAATATATCTGAGGATAGTTCCTTTTACTATGTCAACCTTGTTAAAAAATGAATTAGTGAGTGTGAGGATAGCTCTTTTTACTGTGTCAACCTCATTAAAAAATGAATCAGTTAGTTGAGAGCATAGTTCCTTTTCTTGTGTCAAGCTCGTTAAAAAAATGAAACAAGCTTCCAAGAGGAAAGTTCTTTTCCTGTGTCAACCTCGTTAAAAAATGAATCAGGTATGAGGATAGTTCTTTTCTGTGTCAACCTCATTAAAAAATGAATAAGTAGGTAGATTGTAGAGAGTAGATTGATAGATTATAAATAAGTAGTTTCTAAGGATGGTTCCTGTAATTGAGTCAACCTCATAAAAAAATGAATCAGGTATGGGGAAAGTTGCTTTTACTATGTCAACCTCGTTAAAAACGAATCAGGGTATCAAGAGGAAAGTTCCTTTTACTGTGTCAACCTTGTTAAAAAATGAAACAAGTTGCCATGAGCATAGTTCTTTTCCTGTTTCAAGCGCATTAAAAAATGAAACAAATCCTCCCCTAATTGAGTCGAGTCTTTGAATAGATCTCGTAAATGTTAAGTCATATATTTAGGTTAGTTGTTTCAGTTTTTGCATAACTTTTTTACAGTTTTAGGTTGGGTCTTTCATATGATCTCGTAAATTAACCTTCATTCCATCCAGCTATTAATTACCAGCAGTGTACTTAGTTGAATGAAATGAAGCTTGGGGGGCATGCACTCTAGCAGTTATGCTTAGGGGGCATCAAGCACAGTTTTCTCTCTGTTTCAAGCTTGTGAAAAAATGAAACCACTCTGAAGCATATTTTTTCTCTGTTTCAAGCTTTTGTAAAAATGAAACCTATCTTGAGTCAATTTCGGTTATTTTCAAGACTCGTTAAACTCATGAAAATCCCAAGATTATTTTTCTATCTTTCATTCTCATGAAACACATGAAATGTCGAGTTATTTCTGTCTTTTCCTGCTCATAAATTAAATTTAAAGTCGGCCACAGGAGTATATTTTTATCCCTTTTTCGAACTCGTTAAAACTTACGAAAAAGTGAAAAAAAGAGAGCATACTTTTATCACATTTTCGCACTCTTTCAAAAAATTTACAAAAAAGAAAAACATTGGAGTTATCTTTTAAGCCCTTTTCAAACTCTCTAAAAATGAAAATATTGCTGAGCACTTGATTACTCGAACTCGTTAAAATAAATGAATGATCGTCCCTTCAGTATAAGTTTACCCCTTTTACGGACTGAAATGGACTATTTACGAAAAAGGTATACGTTGACTAAGTACAGTCAATAGATTTCTCTCTCACATTATTTTATCCTTTTTCGAGCTCGAGAGACTAAATTTACGAAAAATTACACCAATGGATTTTTCTTAATTTTTATTCTGACTCCCTAAAATTGAAAAACACCGACTTTCTCCTATACTGGACTCGTTAAAATTTAACAGTAAAGGACCTGTTCAATTTTTAAGTAGGAACAAACCACTCCTTCTTAGTGTTCGAATTTTAAACTAAGTTGGACTCATCCGAAGGATGATATTATAAACAAGAAAATGTTATCCTCCTCAAGCTTGTCAAAAATAAAGAGGTACTTGCCAGAAATGGTGGGGGAAAAGAGAGAAAAATGAACCTGTTTGTTACATTTTGATTATTCGAAGTACTGTTAACCACTCTTGAACACGACACTTTTGTTCACCTGGGTTGGGAAAATCCTTTACCTAACAGTTAATCAAACCATATTGAAAGTCTTCAACCAGTTTCTGGGTATTAGCTTTGGGTAAATTGTCACCAAACCATCTGTAGTGTCGTTATGTGTTCAAGAGGACAGTTCAAACAAACCATTCATTTGCAAAATATTTTTCTTCCATTTTGGCCATCCCTGAGTCAGTCCTTGCCAATATATTTCTTCAAAACTTGATCTATGATTTCGTGTTGTGGGCTTACCTACGACAGATCACTTTCTATCGATGACAGCTCATTATCTAGGAAGTTGATCCAGAAATCGTCAGTACCTTGAAATATGCATGCCTCAATGGAAGGTTTCTAACCTTCGATGACAGTTTGCATCATTGACCTTCGATTGAATGATTCCATGACATGTTCGACTTCAGCTCATTCATTCACATTTCATGGATTGTACTGAGTACTTTGAGAGCCATTGACATTACTGGTGGTTACTCTCACACTTGTTAACAGTTTACATTATTGACTGGTAATCAAGTGGTTTCTACCATGTTCGACTTCGACACATTTATTCACATGGATAGAATCGTATTGGTTCGAGAAACGGAAATCAAGATCCTGGATCTAGTTTCTACCATCCAGGCTGCGGGGAATTTTGTTACTCATTTATAATAGTGGACTATTCATAAACAGATGGCTGCGTCCATACTGTGTCTACACATGTCCATATTGTTGATGTATTGAAAATCATTCCTGTATCATAACAGTTTAAATCAGTTTTCTAGTTAGTTTTGATCTGAGTATGGGAATGCCTACCTCAACGATGATATGTTTCCATATATATATTTTGCATTGAATTTTTTTACAGGTTTCAACTCGGGTGTCCACAGGATGATCTTTGAAATCATAAAGTACTTCACTCTTCATATATGACAGACTTCATCTTCATCTATTCCAGACTTCGCACTTTAGGGGGAAATATGTTGCACTAAAAACTATCACCTTGACATCTTGCTAACTGTATGAGCTCATTGTCACTCATACTTACTTGCACTCCAATTATTGCACCCTCTACTCCTCATTTCAAGCCCTAAAATAGGAGAAAAAAACCCTAAAAAGCTCCAAAACCCTGGGTACGCAGGTAATGTGAAGCTTACCTACGTTCCTGGCTTGGGTACACAGGTAATGTGAAGCAAAACTGTGTTCCAAAACATATTTTCTCTATGTAATGCCTGCATATCCCCTTCAAAGTCAAAAGGGCGAGAAACCAAAGTAAAAAAGTTGTTTTTTGGTCAATTCTAGAAGCTTTTGGGTGAGATTTTTTGGGGATGAGTACGCTCTAATAAGGTTCATGCATCCCACACCTTAAGGAGGTAACCCCTTGATGTGAGGAGCCTATTCCTTTGAAGGAGGATTCTATCCCTTCATAGGTGTAACCGTAACCTCCTCATCTGCTCTACAAATAGAGGCATTGGGTAGCCTCAAAGGGAGTTCAAGCTTTAGTGTGTGATTGAGGTGAAGTGTTGTTCAGATTTAGACTCTTTTCTGCTGAAATTTTGTGAGGAAAGATCACATACCTTTATTTTCTCCTGGAGGAAGAGTGCAAGACTTATCAAATCAGAGCAGACTCCTGCTTCAGACATTGGGAAGGCCTATTCAACATCAAGGCTAAGGTTGTAAGGTTCTTCTGTTATTTTAATATTAATACAATTAAGTTTTGTTTTTCTCAATAAATTATCGTTTGATTGTTTATTTCAATAAGTTGTTGTTTGATCGTTTATTTCATAGATTCCTTGATCACTATGATAGGTATGTTTTATAATTATTTGTTATGTAGGTGCTATTTAATATTTTCTTGTTTGTGATTGTAGGTCTTTAAAGACGACATTTTGTTGCAACGAAAGACGACACTTTGTTGCGACGAAAGAACTATTGTTGCGACGGAAGAACCATTGTTGTGATGGAAGAACTATTGTTGTGACTAAAGAACTACTGATGCGACAGAAGAACTATGGTTGCAAATAAGCATTTGGATCTAAGGTAGGATCGACACCTTCATAGCATTTACTTGTAAAACGAATATATTTAGAGAAATATAAACTTAGTTGTTCGTTTGTTGCTAGATTGTCTTCTGACACTAGGGAGATTGATATTGTTCGGAAGATTGATTTATCCGGCCAACAAGGAAGGGCTTGCTTCAATCAAGAAGATAGGGTAGTGAATATTTATTTTCTTCTTGAGATTGTAGGTTATAAGCTACTTTTGATCTGTTGGGTGGAGGAATTGTGGTTAAGCAGACTCCTTTGATACATATTTTTCAACCCCGGGGTTTTGTAAAACTTAGAGGTGAAGCACAGGAAATGCCAGAAATGATATGAAATTTCCATAACTCTATTCCTACTTCCTTAATTACAATCTTGTAGAATAAAAAATAAATATCACACGACAAATAAAACCAAAGAAATTCCAGAGCTGGAATATGAAAGGAAGTACTTTGCAAAGAAATAAATATAGGGAACTCTCAAACTTCTGTGAAAAATCTTGATTGCTAGAATGAATATCTATGTTTATATTCAATATAGTTGTATGACATATTGATAATTGGACCCTTGAAGATGTCTGTCTTCTTTAAAGATCTTCCTTCATGCACTAAACTATTATTCCTGTACTACAACAATGCTCTTGCACTAGTATAGGAATAAAGTTTATATGTTGGAAGTATATTCGATACTTGTAATCAAGATTTTAATCCTCATGCAGGGGCTCTAAGTCTTAAGACAAGAGCACTCTATTCCTGTATCAAGATACTGACTCCTGTACCAGAAGAGAGATTCCTGCGCCAAGTTTTCAAATTACTTTCAGAAAAGAATAAAGAGTGTGTTAACTAAGAAAATGATTTGCAAAGGTGAACATAACTCTGAAATAGATTCCACAAAAAAAAATATTCTTCAACCAAATTTAATCTCAAAACAAAAATTAACATTGAAATTCAAGGCACACTTTTCTTCAACCAAGGAACTCTTTCATGCAATTAAAGGAATCATTTAATTATGACAGCATGCTTGTTCCTATGATGTCTTATTCATATAGATCGGATTATCTCTTTAATATATTTAATGCAAAAAGGTTCACTTAATAATTTGATATGAAGTTCGATCCTTTCCTTAAGAGTATAAAGTGCAAGTACAGATACGTGTGTTTTAACAAAGTTTGTTCCTTATTTATCAAATCACCTTTCATTCTTAAGTTTTGCCTCTTAATGTTAAAAATAATTTTGTCTAGAAATGAACACTCACTTGCAGAAACACATCAATATCTTATGAAAGAAAATAAATAGAAATACTTTCAAATGAACCAAAGGAATTGAATTGCAGAACTGGAAATGCACTCGTACAGGAAAAACATTCTTGCACGATCCACATAGAAATAAATTAAGCTTCGAAAAGGAAAATTACATAAGGTAAAATCAAACTTAGTTAAGCATCACACCACAAACCCGCCACACGATAACTATAAACAAAATCAAACCTATACTTTGTGGAAGAATTGAGATAACTACTTAATTCAAACTTTGCATTCAAACAAAATTAACACACATTTGACGAGAAATAAAATGAGAGGGAGAACGAGCTGGGTTGGCTAGGCCCTAGCCAACCAGCTCGTTTTCCTATTTAATAAACCTAGAAAATCGACCTTCATCAATGCATCAACATAGAGTTAAAACACAGAATTGAAACAACATGGAGAAATCCCTTTATATTATATTTCAAATAAGAAAATGTACATAGTGAAATCAAATCCAGTCGAGAACGAGGGTGATACCAGGAAAATTATTATTAAAAAATCATAGTAGCATCACTATCGCTAGCTACTTCCTATCTGAATTCTACATTATATACAACCCTTTAGGCCTGCGGCCATAAAAAAAATAACAACAACGTTACAAACTAAGCCTTTCGGCTATAATGAAATACTAATCTAAGAATTCGACTAACATTCTAATATCTATCATCTTCCTTATTTATCTCCACTCCGAGCCCAACTCGAGATGACCGAATCTGAATGAGATATCTTTGTATTTAGAGGGATGTCACTGTTGTGTAGGAACTGCCAGTGGTAAAGGAAGCCTACCTGCACTCAACCATACTAACACAATGATTAATACATTGCTTTCCAAATACATTAGGAAAGAAAATATTTGTAGAAAATAATATTAATGGTATAAAATCCATAAAATAATTAATTAAGTCCATTGCAAACCTTGAATATGAAAATACAAATCTAGTACGATAATGGACACGATTCTTGAAATAATGTAGGAATGAGGAGGTTCCAAGGTTAAAACATAGGTCACAGGTCACGAGTTTGAAGTAGGAAAGGGGTTAAAAATAAAGCAATTTATCCTACCAACATCCTCCCTTCCCTATGTTGTTGTGTGTCCTCACACAACATTTACCTACTGCAAAACAAACCAAAACAAGGGAGCCATCCTTCAATCATAAACTTGTATGTTGGTCCCTTCTTTCACTGTCTTCACCTTCTTTCCTCAAGCCTTCTTGAGTTTCTTGGTTACCTTTTTAAGTCGTCTGTAGAACTTTGATGCCCAGAATTTCCATATCTTGACTTGATTTTTTTTCTTCTCCATTTTCCCTTACTCTTTCATGGTTTGGTTTAGTATGTCCAAACCATAAATATGCTACTTGAGCTCTTCTATTTAACTGTTAGATAGTGGGTGGATTTTTCTGCTCCCAATTCTTTTAGTGTAGGCATCTTCTCGGAAGTTGATTCTAAACATGTTCCAGCATCATTAGGGTCAAGGTTTCCCTTGCTACCAATTTATTGCATTTCGATATCGTCAAGGGCTTCAGTACCCGGAACTTCAATGTCCCCAAGGGTCTTAGTACCCTGCACGTCCATATTACCAAGGTAGTACCTAGAACTTCAATGTCACCAAGGGTCTCAGTACCTTGCACGTCCATCTTACCAGGGGTTTTACTACCCATTTCTTCAAAATTATCAAGGTCTTTAGTACCCTGGACTTCAAAATCATCAAGGGCTTCAGTACCCTGCACTTCTAGAGTATCAAGGGCTTCCTTCACCTTGTCATATGTCTGACCCACTGCTGGGTCTTTGTTTGTACTTGCATTGGGTGTGGGCACCATTTTTTTCTTCAACTTACCAAGGAATACCAGAAATGGTGTGTCGTCGTCCTCCTCCACATAGCCTTCATTGACCACTGTATGGACCACTACCTCAGCAAGGACCTAGAGGTTATTTTCACCTGGTGAAGTAGGAAGTGAGTCATCCAACTGCATTGGAGAGGTCGATTGAATGTGACCCGCCCTTGAAGATGCAATCCTCTTCTTGGCCGAACTCCTGGTTGCTATTTTTGATGAGGACGGTGTTTCCACAATAGATCTCTGCTTTTTTGCCTGCACCAACTTCTCTTTTCTCTTAGTCTCAGTAGGGCGTGGGGTTAGGGTTTCAAGTTTTCCCATTTTTCTTCAACTCTTCTTCTTAGATGAATTCCTTGTGCCTCGTCCTTGAAACTCCTTCAAAAATCATTTCCAGGTCACATTTTTGACCTCTAACTCCTTTTTAATTAAAATTGCGAACATACCGTGGTGGTATAACTTGCATGCAACATCGCTTGAATTCCCCTTCTGAACGCCTTTCGACATTTTCTCCAGTATCCTGAGCAGATAATAGGGAAAATTAATGAGCTTACTCGACTCAAAATGTAGCAGCAATCGTATGTGATACATGAAGGTTAGTGAATAACGACCCTCACAGGTGAGAAATTTCTGCAATATGTATAGTAGGTCCTTCCATTTACCGAGCATAGTGCTACACTAGAGACCTTTCTTCCAGTCCACCTTTTGATTTCAGTCGACCACGAATCAACGCCATAACTTCTTCTCAATATTTTCCTTCTTAAACCACTTCTCTCACACTGTTGCTAAGCCAATATCCTGAGATATGGAATCCTCTGTGACCACGAATTCCAGCGAACCCACCTTGGCTCGCCTTCCATCAAAATTCCGAGCAAACTCTAGTGCCACGACCAAGTTGAATCCATTAATTTTTTGCAGAAATGGGAGGAACCCAGATTCCTACAATATTGGAAGACTGTTCCTGTACTCAGTCATTTTCTCCATCTCCTTCACGTACTATGTTTCGATCCTTACAGGCATCATTTCTCATGTTGTAAATATAATCCCGGCTCTATTGATGTGGGCTTGGCCACTTCCTCAATCTAAGTATAAAACAAAAACGTTATGCCTCTATGGTATGTATGAGTGACCTAAATATTCCTCCTCACTGAAAGTGTTCTAGGTGATCCAACCTCCAAATGTCTAGATGGTGTTGATGGTGCTTATGGTGAACTATGGCTAGTAGGGTGGTACTAGACATAAAAAATACATCTTCTTGCATGAAGGTTTCCTAAGTGATGCTCTTATGTTCAAGCTGGTGTATAATAGTGATTTTGATCAGATAGTGGCGGAAGAGGCTGCTTTCAAGACTAATATACTTATGCATGATTTTTTCTGCCATCTTTGCCAAACTTTTGTAGAGGTAATAGGGAAAATTGAGTGGTTTTTTCCTTGTGAGATGCATGAGATGTCTGACATGATACCCATATAGTCTAGAAAATTTTCCCTCAAAGGTGAAGTACTTCATGATGATCTTCATTAGTGGTTTATATTTCTGAAGGAGGTGCCCAACAGGAAAAAACTTCTTCATGTGTTGTTGATAATGTCTTCTGAGATAGGACTGATAATTTTGAATGTCTAGGTCTTGGTTCTTGAACCATTTTTCACCATGATTGGGTATCCATGTAGCCTCAAATGCTACATCATTTGATATAGTGAAATTAACCCTTGAAATTATTACGTTTCCATTTTTGAGATGAGTATCAAATAATTGTGTCAATGTGGCATGGTATTTGACTCTCTCAACTTGTTCACAAAAATTAAGACACCCTACCCTTTGAAAAGATTGATTTGATAATGGTGAAGACATCATTTCATGAGTGGTTAAGGGCTCATTTATTACCACCTGTCCTCCCTTATTATAAGACTTCTTTTCCTCCATTTGATTGTTTGCAAGGGGAAAAACCCTAATGGGACAAAATAGGGGAAGGGAGTGAAGGGATAGGATGAAGGGGTTAGGGAAGGGATATGGGAGTAAGGAAATTTAGGGAGGTGGAAATGGGTTTTAGGTAAGTATAGGAAGTGAAATGGAGTGAAATGGGTATGGGAAGTGAGCTAGGGAAATTTTACATAGTTCTACCTAGGAAAACTGCCCAAAATTGTAGAATTAGGCTATGTTTTAGGTTTGGGGCTTAGGAAATTGGAAGAAGGGGCTGTGAAGGCTATGGGAGATGGTATTGGATGTGAGGGAGGGCAACAAGTCTATGGGAGAGTTTTTTTACCTTGAAAATTTTGAAAATATGGGCTAGCCACTAAAATGCAACATAGGGGCCAATGGAGGGTTTAAACTCTACAAAAATGAAATTGAGTTGCAAGGAGAGGTTAATTGAGGTGTAAATTACTTTTGAATTGATGCTAAACACCTTGATATCCTTCAGAAACATTCAGAAGTTGGTTTTATGCCTCTAGGAGAGAAAACACAAAAAGTGGAAGAAAGCACAGCGTGGCTGCTTTGGCATCCAATTTTGGAATTTTTTTTACTTTAATTTGATTATGAAGCACTTGGTGATGAATGAGAGCTCTTATTCAATTAGGTGAATTAGAAAATGAGTTTGAATTGGTATTTTATAGCTTGTAGTGGTCATTTTTCTTCAAAGTAGTGGGATGGCCCACTACATGTATTTTCACTTTGTTTTGACAACTTGTAGCTTTGAAACTTTATTATGTAGCTTTAGGAACATTAGGAACTTATTGCATATTTGAAACATGAATTACATTTGAAACCAAACTTTATTGAACAAATTTACCTATTACCACTTCTCATTGCTAGATTTTATGTATGGAATGACGTATTTTGGTGACTGAAACCCTAATGACCTAATGGAGACACTGAGATGAATGAAATCATGATGATGATTACCGAAGTGATAATGATGATATTTTAATTATGGTATACTCAATTGAGTGATGACAAGGACCGACATGTAAAAATTTTGAAGGGAGTGGAAATAGCCCTAGACACACTACCTAGTGACCAAATTTTTATTTAAAAACCTAATGAAATGACAAAAAATTGACTTTGAGAACCTAGAAATACATGGTAAGAGAATATTTAATCATTTTTAATAGGCTGAATAGATTGACACTAACAGTAGGAGCTGCACATTACATAGTTCTAAGAGGTAAGGGTACATGCTTGGGGCTTGTCACTACACAATGCACAGTTCAAGAGGGCATAGTGAGCTTAAGTTGGTCATGCAGAAAATATTTCAGAATTTGGCTAAGTGTAGGATCAATGAAGCATATATGGAACCAAGGTAAGATTTGAACATGATTACACACTAATAACAATTGATGAGATAAAATTAAATAATCAGCACTCAAAAACAAAATGTTCCCTTTAACGCGACGACAAAACAACATACTCCTCGAAGTGCGACACTTGAGGTACACTTTGCGATGACAACAACGACACTTGTTTGATAGTGCATGCGACTTTGGGAATGGGTCTAATACATGTATACATGGAAATGTGACCCATAAAAACCAAATTTTCCCCTTGAAATGAATCGTAACTCCATTTTTTCGATGTATGACACTTCCAATACCAAAAGACGACACTTACGAAGGTAAGAGAAAAGTGCAAATGACACTTCCAAAGGATTAAAGAAAGTAAAAGAAACACCTGATAGAGTGAATATTACATGGAAATGACATTTATTAAAGTGAATGAAATAAAAAAGTATAGTTGTGAGCATGGAATAAATACTTGGGAAAACAAAGGTCTATCATAGTGACAATTGAGAAAAATCATCCAAATGAAAGTATTATTGCAATCAAAGTGAGGGAGATTGTCAGTGTAGAGTGTGCATTGACTGTCAATGTGTATTTCATAGTACATTGTGCTTATGTATTGTTCATTCACTATAATTATTGGTTGTGTAAGCCCTATCTTCAAGAGCTGTGCAGTGCCTATGTAAGCTTGCATCGAAATAAGTGTACTTGTGAATTCTTCAAGAAATGAGCACACATAAGTAAGTGACTTTGACATTAAGAATCTAAGATAATTTCAACTAACCATGAAGCAAATATGAACAACCATAGAAAAATAAACCCTAGTATCACAAGTAGGCTCCAAAATTCA
The DNA here is from genome assembly GCA_034641835.2 of Pinus albicaulis. Taxonomy (NCBI): domain Eukaryota; kingdom Viridiplantae; phylum Streptophyta; class Pinopsida; order Pinales; family Pinaceae; genus Pinus; species Pinus albicaulis. Next base: position 36,540 of record JAXQQM020079642.1, read on the forward strand.
AGTGTAAGATACCAACATCGAATATCCAGAGCCCTTGTTCGACAAGATCAATTATTAGGTACTGGGAAAGGATGTTGTAAAAAAATATCTGACTATTCACAGATAGCATGGACTAAAAATATCCACTATATATGACGATATTATGAGGTTAACCATACATCTCATGACCTACAAATTATTAAGGAAATGTAGGAAATATTAGTTAGCTATAGGCATAGTCATGACCACTGCAAAGTGTGTCAAAATTTGTTTAGATGAAGGCTACTTTCTTGCTTAACCATTTTATGCAAGCTTATCTTGAAGCCCAAGACAAGAATGTTGAGTTTCACTACTCTTGGTTTCTAATTTTAGCCCTCACAACTTGGAAACCTATAAAGGACAATCAATTTACACCACCAAAGAATTCAAATATCATTTCACCAAGGTTTGGGTATCTCTGGGATACTATGGAAAAATAACATGTGGACAACATTGTCACATTCTATGTGTGGAAGGAAGCCATCAACCATGTTATTAAAAAGGTAGATTATATCCCTATCCAAAATATTGAATATTACAAAGCTATGGTGAGGTTCCATGCCACACCATGTTCCATGTATATTCAGACCCACATGGACCCATACAAGAAGTGGTTGCAACATCGATACAATCTTAATGATTTGATGGTGTCACAAGTTGTAAATGATTGGTCGAAATGATGGTACACACCACCCACTAAATAATATCTAGAGTTGCATACCATTTCCAATGGTGAGGAGGAGGAGCACTAAGATCCATAACAAGAAGAGGCATCCACCTAGAACAAGAGGAATTCCTAGAGCCCCTACTGATGGAGCCCAAATAAGAGCATATTGATGCAACACAACAAGACCCTCGAGAATAGGAAGTAGTGATAGGAGGTGAATAGATAGAAATGAAGGGACAATAATAATGTGCAAGAAATAAGAGAAAGAATACAAAGATGATATATATATAAATGACTCTTCTATCAGAGGAGGACCTAGAAATACTTTACAAGAAACTCAAAGAGGTGAACGAGTAGGGAATTTATCCTATAATAATGACCATTCAAAAATAAACAAACATAGAATCTAGCAAAGTTGTGAGACTTTGCTGGGATAGAGAAATACTCAAATTTATGGTGCCAGTTATCTTCCATTGCAGTTGTTATTGACAAATCATATATGATTGGCTTGAATGCCCCATACCAGTTTATATTTCAACTCAATCATAATTTAGTTGAGAAGGTTGGACTTGTAGTCCTTGTCTGATATAGACGTGTTGCCACTAAGAAGTTATGTGATTTTGTAATCCAAGATTTGGCACTCAGTATGGTAGGGAAAGGAACAATTCCGTCATCAAGCTTGAATACAGAACTTTCAGAAAGGGTGTCTTGAGGTGGTCCATCACATCGATTTAATGAAGTGAAAGAAAATCCAGCCAACCACTCCATTCAGGGAGCTGCCTTCATTCTTATCTATCTGCAGAAACGACAGGCTTTTCGTTTCAGTAAGTGTGCATAGAATAAACTCGCCATCTTGGAACATTAATTTGAAATGACGACTATGGTATCAATGTTTTAACCTATTGTATCCTATGCTACAACGACTCTCACTCTAATAAATGGCAAGGGGCAATTCAAGTTTCACCCACTTTCATCATTACTTCCACTCCTCCAGCTATCTCAAGACATCCAAAACTGATGACAAACATTCATATGGGTGACTATTTTAAGTTAAATCTGAGAAATTGTATTTAGATCGTTGAATTGCAAACTCTAATGTTTTAATTACACAATGCCTGATAATTGTGGATTTTGGGCTTATGGGGATAAAAAATTGATTGAAGTGTTTTTTCATTTAAAAATGATTTGCAGTTTTCTTTCTTCTTCTTTCTTTTCTTCTCTTCTTCTTCTTTTTTTTTTTTTTTGTCTTTAAATAGATTTTTGGTTAAGATAAATATATGATACGTATAAAAGAAATTATACATATATATATATTATTTTTGATATACATAATAGTTATGAGGGTGTGATATATATATATATATATATGAATATTGGTTATTTTTGATATCTTTGTATACAACGAAATAATAAATTTTGATATCTTAAATGACTATGTGTTTGACTATGATCATATACCTTTAATTGTGACTCTCAATTTTGGCATGTATAGAGATCCCATAGAAGATAATTCTTGCAACCAAAAGAACTTAATCTTTGATAGAAATAAAAATGATATTTTTCTAAATGAATTAAAAAATAGTTTGCTTCCTTTGTCTAGTATAGACAACATAGAAGACCTCTATCATAATTTTACTATAACCCTCTCATATTCTATTAACAAGTTCTCAATTGAAGTTTCAAGTAATAAAAGAAATAGCAAACCAACGCTCGGTATGATAAAGATTGTAAAAATACGAGGAGAGAAATTAAGGAAGTTATTGATGAGTCTCTTAAAATTGACAAAATAAAAATACACAAAACCCTAACTAAAAGGAAAAAAATGCATTATATTCATAACAGACAAGAAAATTTCTTACACCTCTCTAAGGTAGCTCCTAAGAAATTCTAGAGGCAGATTCTAACTCGAAAAACGAAAGATAATAATAGAATTGCTTTACACTACTGGAATTCCTATCAGAAGACATAGTTTTTGGGGTTAAGCGCATGGAAAATGGAAAAGCTACGGACATTGAAGGTTACCAAGCGGAAATCTTAAAAATTGGAGGTCATATCCTCATCCCTCACATCCACAAGCTTTTCAATCAAGCAGTCACGCAAGGGTTCCCTAAACCGTGGACTCGGAGCCTCACTTTACAAATGACCCCTCTAATTATTGGACAATTATGATTAGCCCTCTCTTAGCCAAGTTATATGGCATTATTTTAGAAAATAAGATGAGCATATGGCTTGAAAGTGAAGGTAAGCGGGCTAAAGGCCAAGCGGGTTTTAAAGGCAGCACTCAACAAAAGACCACCTCATTATGCTTAGGATCATTGTGGAGGAATGTTGTAATGATAAATCCAATCTCTTTTGTTGCTTTGTGGACATTAGAAAGGATTTCGATATGGTACTTAGAAATAACCTATGGAATATATTAGAAGAGCTAAAGGTTTTTTTCAAGTTGAGAGCTACCACTATAAGGTTATACAAGAACGTAATTGCCAAGTTTAAGAGCAATGAGGGGTGGTCAAAAGATATTAAGTGTAATATTGGAGTTGAAAAAGGTTTCCCCTCTCCCCTACCCTATTTTTCATTTACATCGACAAGCTAGAAGGTTGTTTAGAGGAAGTAGGTTGTGCTGGCACGTTCTTAGTTGGAATAGTCATCATCCTTGTCCTCTATGCTGACAATATTGTTCTTCTGGTAAGGTTCCCATCTGATCTTGATAAGAAACTAAGACTTCTTAAGTATTTCTTCTCTACCATGGGTATGACTGTTAACACTGACAAAACCAAAGTTATGACTATCAAATCCAAGAACGACACTTACGCTAATTTTGTGTATGACAATAGCAAATTGGAGGAAGTGTCTTCTTACAAATACCTAGGATTTGATATTCATCACAAGCTCAACTAGAAATATAGCATTGACAAAAGGATTAATGGAGGGTGTAAAGCTTATTTTGGTCTTGAAAATAATTGTAAAGAAGCAAACCTTGTGATGTGGGATAAACAAAATCTCCTCTTTGAAACTTTAGTCACTCCTATTATCTTGTATGGATGTGAGGTTTGGGGTTGCATCATCTCTAGGGAATCCTCGAGAAAGATTGAGCAAATCCAGAAGTGTTTTATAACGTATAACCTCAAAATTAAAAGCAATCCACCCTATCCTATTCTCCTTATAGAAGTGGGTCTTTCCCCTATCGAGAGCCTAGCTATGACTAGGCTCCTATTGTACAAGAAAAAAATCAACAACATGGGAGACCATAGACTTCCTAAGCAAGCTTTAAGTTCCAGCCAAAACCACCTAAGGCTCAAACGAGGTTGGTATAAAGATACCAGGGCTTGGTTAAACCATTGGGAGATCGACAAAAATATTGCATTGCAAAATATTAATAACATAAAAAATAGTGGCACTTCTAAGTTTAAAGATAAAATGTGGTGTGAGGAAGATTTAGAGGCCAAAAGAAAATTAAGATATTATAAGGATGTCATCCACCCTACTCTAGAAGATCAAAAATATCTCTTTGTTTTAACTAGCTCAAAGAAAAAAATTATTATATTCAAGGTAAGAACGAATTCTCATGAGCTCCATAGTGGAACATGTCATTGGGTAGTTCCTAAAACAGCATGGGTGGAAAGGATCTGCCATCTCTGTGAGAATATAAACATTGAGGATGAAAATAACTTCCTCTTAAAGTGCCCTGTGTACACCCACAGTAGATCTCAGTTTCATAATCTTTGTTGCAATACTTGAAACTTCCTAGCCTTTTAACATGTCAAAATTATAGTGAGCTCAGGACGCTTCTGTCCAAGCTCTTTGAACATAGGAGTACAATTTTAAAACAAACTAAATAATTCACTTATTTAGGTCCGATAGACCAAAGTTTGGTCTCGGTGGACGTTAACCATCATCATCATCACACACACACACACACACATATATGAGTTAATATTTATATTAAAATATTTTATTCAAAGTTTATATTGACATAGTTTTTTGAAAGTAAAAGGATCACCAATTTTGTATGTTTATTTATTTATTTCCAATTATTTTATATATAAAATTCATATAAAATATGTTCCTTAATATGAATATGGAAATGTTTTGTTTATAGTTGCAAGTAAAATGATTTTTAAACTATTAATATTTAATTTTCAAATACCAATTTTCAACTTCAACTCCATATCAAGGATACAACGATTATTGTCCTTCATACTAGGTGTAATTAATTCACCATTAATATATTAAAACCTTATTTTATTACTGCATTCATCCTATTATATTATTGTTTTTATATATAAATAGTATTAATACAATAAAATATTATTTTGTATTTTTATTATTATATGAATTATAGTTATGATTAAGATATATTTTAATATTAATATTTAAAATCTAAGATGATGATCAATTTTCATTAAAACCTATATGATTTAGGAGACCTTAAGAAGGTAAGAGATTAATAGGAATTCTTTAAGATTTTATTTCTATACTAAAATAGAAGTGAATTATTTAATATTTTATTTCTATATCAAAAAATAAGTGAAACAAGTGTTCCAATATTATCGTAGCTTTTCCGGGATGAGGTTGACACGCTTGACACAGGTGGACAAAAAAGCCCAACTCACGTGGACTGTGGAAATCTACAAATAAATTTCCCACCGACTGCGAATTCAATCACATTTATCGCCTCACACGACCCTCGTGGAAACAACGAGCACGCAGAATGGACAGGCCTAGTGTCACTTGACCCGAACCATCACCTCACCCTTACATCCATTAATGACCATGCTACATAATCAATATTGCAGCCTCGCTTACCCCTATGCATCTGCCCATCAACTTGAGCCTCACACGCAGATCACTTATAGCCTCTCTGACATGCCTCATCCGCAATATCATATATCCCCCCACTCCCAGCCCCTTCTCTCCATCATCTGCTCTTCCCTGCATTGAGTCTCTCCTGAGTTGGAAGCTCGCTGACACCAATCAGCTCCGTAGTCCAAGTCCTGGAGTGAGGCTACGCAAACCCCCTTTGTCTGGTGAATTGCATCCTGCACACCTGCCCCCCAGCCTCTGCAGTTTTTTCAGCCCCTATGCTTCCCCTGTCGTCCCTTCCAAGTGCACAATTGCTCCCAGGCTATGCCAACACATTATTTGTGGCGGTCAACGAGGGGCTCTCCTAGGCCTCTACCATTGCGGCGAGGACAATTGCCTCGAATGGCTTGAGGGATCCTCAACAAATTCCCCTGCTAGCCATCCTTCTGGTCCTAAGCAATGCACAAACTCTTCCAGGAGCCCAACAGCTAGAGGTAGAGGTGATGCGAGGAGGTCCACCTCCACCTCCAGGGATCCCTCTCTGCAGAGCATCCCAGCACCCCTGAACAACCCTGCACAGGAAGATGAAGACTCAGATATTTGTATTATGGATTCTGACGGCGTTTGGACGAAGTTTCTGAATGAAGTAGACCCGAACTCTCCCACCCTCTGTGCTCCGTCAAACCTCTCCATTTGCACTACTACTGAAGTGGAAGCTGCTAAGGAAACAACTATTGTGTGGGCCCCCTGCCTGTGTCATCCTTGAGGAAGCTCCCCACCACAGTGATGATGAGGATGCATAATGTTTGTGTTGTTGTTCAATTTTTTTTTGTTTTTTGTCATCCATGCCCACATGGCCACACTATCATGTCCTCTTCTAATTCTCCTAAATTTATCAGCGCTACTGCGCACACAGTAATTTTTTCTCACAAGTTTTTTCTGGGCCAGCACGCTCCTCAGCGGCAGCCCAGAATTAGTGTAACAAAGGAAGGGATTGGTTAAGCGCGGCTCACCAACCATGCTTGTAAATTATGTACTTATATGTTTCTGAATTAATAGATTAGCACAACTTACGAAAAAAAAATATTATTGTAGCTTTGTTCAATTTAAATGTCAAGAAGGTTGGTAGTGCTACAAATATTCTGAAAATTAGATCAAATGTGAGTATAATATGGACAATCTAAGAGAAATCGGTTTTCATCTTCAATCCTCTTAGGATCACATATGTGACAAACTCTTTCATCCCATAAGATTTTGGAAATTTACCAACACCTAGTTCACTATGAAGCTCATGAGAATTAGTTCTTATCTTGGCAATGCTCATTTTCTTCCTAACACTAGTCAAGAAAGAAATTTTGGTTTTCCATATTGGGGTTGATAGCCTCCTTATAATAACTTAATTTCCTTTCTCCTCTAGCTTTATGTTTCCCCACAAATTTTCCTTAAATTTGGATGTAATAATATTTTAATATTATTTGGATTTTCTAAGGTGATCTCCTTCTTAATTCCCCAATGGTCTAGCTAAGGCTTGACATCCATATTGTATAAATTCTTATACATAATATACCTAACATATTCATGCTTTTAGTGCAGGAAGCATTTCTTCCGTAAAGAGGATAAGGTAGTGAATATTTATTTAATCTTGAGGTTGTCATTTATAAGCTACTTTTGGATCTATTTAATATTCCTCCATGTTTCTTTGCATATACTACAACTCCAAATTTCACATCCATATCAAATAACAAGAGTGACAAGAGTTTAAAAAATAAGCTTTTATTATTCCCAAATCCAAAAATCCACTGATTTAAATTTTTTTTCTAGGCCATAACTAGCTTTCTAACTTCCATTTACCTATTTTTCAATGTTGGAATTCCAATTGAGTTTATGATGGAAGTCAATTCCTAGATATTTTTATGAAGGAAATTTATTTAAGGAGTTGTTGTCATAAATGAAAGTATCATTAGGTGACAATTTTGGATTTAATATCATGACAATAGCTTTGTCTATATTAATAGTTATACCCTGTAGAAAATCTAACCATGGGATTCAAAAATATCTTGTAATGTACCAAAGGAAAATATTGAATCCTTCTACAATTTGCGGAAATAAAACAAGATCGCACAATCACATAAGAAGTAAGAGAAAGAAATTAGCATAAGATGTATACGGGGAAAGAAACTGCTCAAACCCAAACTATATGTATATTGAATAAAGTCAAGATCGGGAAACAATACAATGTTATTCCTCACACTAAGAAACCTCTACACTCCGCTGACTCTCTAACTTTGATCCTGCTCGAATTTGGCATACAATCCAAGAAAAATCGACCAAGTAGTTAACCTTTTGATTGCATATACCTAATCTACCTTAATTATGCATTATTGGGCTAATTGAACCCCTATTAGTTAGAAAAATCCCAAATAATGATTGCACAATACCTTTAAACCTTCTCGATGACCTCATGCATGACCTATACAATTTTCTAATTATACAACTGATAGTTACCCTCCATTTAACCTCAGTCTCAACTCGAACTTCCTTAGAACTGACATGAAATAGTTATTTATAGTGAATTATCAGTTAATTGATTGATCATTACTTTTGAATTAAATCTAATTTAATTCACTCGACCTCTCACTAGCTCATCTCTCACTTAGAACTAGTTAAATTGATTTTAAAATAGTCAATTGAGTTAACTAATTACAATTCACTAATAACTGTAACTGGACGACCTAAAATCATGAGAGAACTCTACATATATCCTCTCTCACCCTCAAATCGAATTTGCTAAGCTAACTAAGTCTTCTTGACTCAGTTAACTAACACAAGTTGTCATGAGATGAAATTACAATTTTTCTTCGAATTTAATTAAGGGAAAATTAAATCATAAGCCCCCTATGATACCAATTCTAGGTGCCATTTTCTGGGTGCCATTTTTGGATGTCATTTTCATTGTTTATTGTTGCCAATTTCAACACTCCCTCTCAACAAGAATGGAATTTAACTTGTCCCGATCTAGTACCTTTAGAATTTTATCATGCAACATTTCTCTACTGTTGTTTTCTCCTACCACTACTGAAACTCAAAGGCCTCCAAAAATTGAATCAGTATGATGGATCTATCATCAGATTTTTCTGACTTCTATTGGTTACTGCATTGTCTACTAAGAACTATGTGCTACTGCTGACTCTGCATCTGTGCCTTTTGCACTACTACAAACTCTTATCTGTGCTCCAGTATCTGACATCTTTCACTCTGATTTATGTCTTTCTAACATCTGACTACATCAATCCTATCGATCCTTCCTTTTACTGTGTATTGTGGGCTCATTGTAGCTAGGTATGATCCATGAGAGATGCTATCTCAAAGGACCTTTCCCAAATTTCTTCTCTTGGGATTATGACTTCACATCACCCCACCTCTCAACTGGAGGTATGGCTGCATGTACTCCCTCTAACCATATGGCTCTAAATATCCCCTTCTTGGAGGTCTCTGCTTGAGTGGATGCCTCCAGTCATTATCCTCTCTACTTATCTAATTGTGGATGCTTCACAACCTTCTGAGACTACTTCTGAGGCTACTAGTTGAGAGTTAATTTAAGCTCCCTTTCAACCACCAAGTCACTAAAATTTTCTTTGCTCCTCAAAGCTTTGAATGCATCTTTGACCTCGAGACCATACAAGTTCTTAACTCGTACACCGATTTGTTTCACCCATTCCATGGAGACGTGTCTAAGGAACACCTTTCCTTTTCTAAATATGACATCATAACCATGGTCTTCCAATACCGCTACAGAGACAAGAATCTTTTTTAGCCCTGGAACATTAGAAACATATTTGAGTTTAAGAGGGGATTCAGTTTGCTACACAGTATTCTTTCACATTTGTCAGTTCTTATCCCAAGTATCGTCTTTTGTGTCACTCATGTCACAAATGTCGCAAAGCAACAAAAGTTGTATAAACTATTTCATCTCAGACAACATGCTTAAGATATCCCTGAATACCTAAAAGAGAAATGCCTTGAATATTTCCTGCAAAATTTTGTAAAATACCTTATTTTACAATCCCAACGCAATCCTCCCTTAATAAGCTTGTGCTTGTCACCATCTCCCTATCCTATGAACAATGCGGCTAGTGCAGGAATTCAATAGTAAAGTCGTGATGGTCCTCTTCATCTAGGTTCTCCAGAAATGGAGCAGAAGATTCAACCTCTAGAATTCGGCCTCAAGTTTCACTCACTTTCAGAATTACTTCCAGTCCTCGAGTTATCTCAAGACATCCAAAACTGATGGCAAACATTCATATTGGGGTCTATTTTAAGTTAAATATGAGAAAATGTATTTATATCGTTGAATAACAAACTATAATGTTTTAATTACGCAATGCATGATAATTGTGGATTGTTCCCTTCACATGATAAAAAATAAAAAAATTGATTGAGGTGTTTTTTTCTTTAATTTTTCATTTAAAAATGATTTGCATTTTAATGTTTTTAGGTTTTGAATAAATTTTTGGTTAAGAACAATCTACATTATATGTATAGAATAAATTACACATCACTTTCATTTCCTATATGAGAGTGATATATATATATATATATATATATATATATATATATATATATATAGAAGTAAAATACTTTTAAAATTATTAATATTTAATTTTAAAATACCAATTTTCAACTCAATATCAAGGATACAAAGATTATTGTCTTCAGACTAAGTGTAATTAATTTTGTAATATTCCATATATATATATGACTTAATATTTATATTAAAAATATTTTATTTAAAGTTATATTGATAGTCTTTTTGAAACTAAAAAGATTACAAATCTTGTAGGATTGTTTTTATTATCAATTACTTTATATATAAACTTCATATAAAATATGTTGTGTAATATGGATATAGAAATATTTCGTTTATATCTACAAGTAAAATAATTTTTAAATTATTAATATTTAATTTTAAAATACTAATTTTCAACTCAATATTAAGGATACAGAGATTATTGTCTTTATACTAGGTGTAATTAATTCTGTAATATTCCTAATTAGCTTTCTACTAGTTAGAATATTAATTTTTTCTTTTGTCAATAATATAATATAGATGAATACGAGGGTAGAGAGACCCATAAATATCTTTAGTAGGAATAAAACCACTTCTAATGTGAATGTGTATCATTATATTAGCTAAATAAATCACTATTGGGTTTGAATATGGGTTAAAGCATGTGGATGGGGTGAAGGTTGACCAAATCAATAACGTTGTCATGAAGGGAGTGGAGATAGTGGAGGACAATGTAGATACGATGGACATATTTAATGAGTGGGACCAAGGGTGAGGAAGCTCACAAAGCATATAAGGAAGGGGGTGGCAGCCATGTAAGGCATTCTAAATATTTTTTATGTTTAGTCTTTTATGACTTTCTTCATGCTTCAACTGTTTAGCGGGGTTTGTTGTGTTGTTTAGCACAAGGGTGTTTTCGAGCGGAAATACCACCCTCATCCTTGGGGGACTTCAAGTGCCCACTGAGGAAAGGTTCCTTTGAGCTTCATTCCACCATCTGGCATTAGGCCAAACTTTAGCCATCTTCAGCAGTGCGGTATCCTTCAGGAATTGTGTTATTTTGTAGGGTAGTTACACTGGAGGGTTAAGTACCAAAGTTTTTGAGCTTGTTTTCCAGTGAGGGAAGCAACCCTTCATCTAGAAGATCAATAAGGAGTATTATCATCCATTTTCACATCTTATCAGCCACCTCCCAACATTTGTTCAGTTTCAGGGTGTAAATCAGCCCTAGGGCTACAATTTTCATATTGTGTAATTTTGGAAACCCCTTCTGGGTTGTCTTGGAATGGTGCTAGAAAGCCTTGATCTCTAGTTCCAACATTTTCTATGCACTATATCAGTATTTCTATGTATTTCTAGTTTTACCCTATAGTTATTCTCCATAGGATTGCACAGTCATGGCCTTCCAGCTCTTTTATAGCAACAATATTTCATGTTTTATGTACTACTTCATTTGAGGCTTGTTTTGGCCTAGCTTGAGTGTATTTTTCCTAAAGATCTTGTACTCATTTTCTACTATGATATCTAATAAAATGGCTGTATGATCTGCTCATGTTGATGCAATGATATTTTACTACATTTTCTAGTTTTATGTTCTATATTCCTATTTTTCCTAATTTGGAATATTAAAAATTCACCATTAATATATTAACACATTATTATATTACTACATTTATCCTAATATATTATTGTTTTAATACATCAATATATTTATTGGTATTAATACAACAAAATATTTTTATTTCTCTTTATTTTTATATGAATTATAATTGTGGTTAAGGTTTATTTTAATATTAATATTTAAAATTTAAGAAGATGATGATGATGATCAACTTTCATTAAAACCTATATGATTTATGAGACCTTAAGAAGGTAAGAGATTAATAGGAATTATTTAAGATTTTATTTCTATACTAAAATAGAAGCGAGAGAAGTGGTAATGGGAATTATTTAAGATTTTATTTCGATATAAAAAAGAAAGTGAAAAAAGTGTTCCAAGATTATTGTAGCTTTGCTCACTTTAAATGTCAAGAAGGTTGGTAGTGTTACAAATATTTTGGAAATTAGATTGAATGTGAGTATAAGATGGACAATCTAAGATAAAGTTGTTTTCATCTTCAATCCTCTGACAATCACATATGTGACAAACTCTTTCATCCCATAGGATTTTGGAAATTTACCAACACCTAATTTCACTATGAAGCTCATGAGAATTAGTTCTTATCTTAGCAATGCTCATTTTCTTCCTAAAACTAGTCAATAAAGAAAGATATTTTTTGTTTTCTAGATTCACTACAAGAAAAAAGGACATTGGTGAGGGTCATGCTTGTGACGTACCTTTAAGGTCCATCACCAATGTCACATATGGTGACGGTCCGTAAAAAAGCATCACTGCAAGTGTATATAGTGATGGTCCTTTAAGGTTTGTCACCAAAGCCATTTTCAATGACACTTTTGGTGAGGGTCGTTAAAGGCCCATCACTAATTCTCTCTTTCGTGACACTTCTAGTGACGAACTTTTAATGACCCTCACCAATGCTCTTTTTGTTACTTTTGGTGATGGTCAAAAAATGTCCATCACCATTGATCATTCCAATGAGTTTTTGATGATGTTATATGCTTGTTAATATATTTTTTTTTCAAAAGATAATGATTTAAGGCCATTATTATGGAGTATTTTTTATGATATTTCCAAGGCCATAGTGGTTAGAATCAATCAATTTTTTAAGAAGTAACTAGTGTGTATCATTTCCCTCACGTAATCACTAGTCGAATAGAGTTTTCCTATCAGTCAACACATGATTCATATCCATTAATTTTATTATCTATCAAATTATCTTTAGATAAAGTTCCCCTAGTGTGTGTGTAGGAAATATATTATTTAATACATAATCAAGCTCTCACAATTCTATTAATGAGAAATACCTAACACTCGTCAACAGTCTGAGCACACCTTAAATTAATGTTTTGTCACATACTAACATTTCTTAGCAACTCGCATGTCTTGGAACATATTTGTACCTAGAACATATTGCCATGAAACTGACGCCCAAGCACATGGTGACATGTGCTAGCACAACATGGAACTCTCCTAGCATGTTTTGGCATGCATGTAGTCCCTAGCATGCCCTGGAACACCTTGGTTGAATGCATTGACATACATTAGAACTTGGCACACAATGCCACTTGGCATGTATTGAGACCTATTATTAGTGTGACTAGCATGCCCCTTTTGAACAAGATAAAGTCTTGACTTATTAACCCTCTTATGTGTTAATTTCCTTAAAATTTAGCTTGTTTCTTCCTTTTATTTCCTTGACACTTCTTGACACATATTGACATACCCTGGCACCCTGCACATCCTTAGCACCTGGCATGTATTGGCATATCTTGGCACTATTTGGCACATATAATTAGCACACCCTAGAACTCCCTAGCACACTTTGGCACTTCTTTACATGCCTTGATAATTCCTAGAATGCCTTCCCAATGCTTAGCATACCTTGTCAATCCCTCCTTGGCATGACATCTAGAACTCATTAACACTAGTCTATGGCACTCGTTCCTCATATTCATTAACTTCCATGAATTTTTACGTAGTGCTCCTTTTTTCCTAGGACTCCTTAACACTCCTCAACATGCATTAACACTCTCTAGCACACCTTAGCACTCTTCAATATGCCATTCCACTTCATAACATGCATAACACTCCCTGACACATATTGGCGCTTGGCACGTGTTGGCGCTTGGAAATTCTTAGCATGTATGGAACACGTTGAGATGCCTTGGTATGATTTGGCATGGTTTAATATTAAATTTATTTGAGATCAATTTTTGGAAAGTAGATGAGAAGCGACAAAGGAAGACTTGGCACTTAGAATGCACTAAGACTTTTCACTTGGCACCTATTGGCACCTAGTGTTGGTGTGCCTAGCATGCCCCTATTAGAAAAGGTAACTTGATGACTTATTAACCTTGTTATGTGTTCATTTCCTTATAGTTTGACTTGTTTCTCATTTTTTTTTCCTTTACAGTCCCTAGCACGCATTGACACACCCTTGCATATCTTGGCATGCCTTATCACTTGGCACATATTATCATGTTTGACATGTGTTCACACTATCTGGCACATCTTAGCATTCCCTAGCACGCCTTGGCACTCATGTCCTCATAGCTAGCCTTTATATTTTTTCACGACTTGGGAACCCAATCAAGTCCTTAGCTACTGCAGTTCATGTGAAAAAATTGTTCTGCTTCAACTGCAACAACTTGACCAATTGCACCTACTACAAGTAGATTGTGCCTTGTTCACCTAAGAACTGCCTGTAACTCATATTATGCCATTCATGTCCAAGCTAAACTTGTCCCACTTAACTATTTACCAAGACAAGGATCACTTGATCTAGCCATGGCCATAAAACAACTAAGAAACACAACTTACATAAGCAATATTTCACATGTATGTCTAGTTCATATAAACAATAGAGCATTAAATGAGAGTTTACAAGAACCATAAGATACACAAGACACACAAGATATAGGTTGGCACAAGCCAAGTTCCCCAAAACATATACACAACAATGTACAATATGGAATTTTCTAAAATAGTTTAAAACATAAGCATTTAGCCAAAGTGTGCCACATGTCCTATAAAAATAATAGATAAAGGAAAAATAGTGTTGTGCCCAACACAAAGTCTCCCCTTGTTTAAAACTTCTTTGTCAATCCCCTTATGAAAATCGTAGGCTAGCCTCTTACAAATCCTATTATGAACTTTTTCTAACACACTTCATCCTTGGCACACTTGAATTCACTAACACTCCCTGGAACACACTTATTTGTTCATTTCCATGCATTTTGACCTAGTTCTCCCTTGTGATGCCTCGACACTCCTTAACACTCCTAAACATGCATTAACATTTTCCATCATGTGTTAGCACGCCTTTTCATTCCTTGGCATGCCCTAACCCTTCCTAGTTATCATGCACTCACAACTACCCTTACTTAATTTTCAACTTGGTAACCCAACCAAGTCCTCGCTTGACTATAGGAGCTTGACCAAGTTACGATTACTACAACTAGACTATGTTGTTGAATTTTGTATCTTGGGAGGTACTCCACAAGCCTAGTGAGATGGGTTTGTGTGAGTTTTACAACAACATGTTTTGCAGGAAAATAACCCAAGCGAAGGGGATTTGGACCCGAGATGAGGTTTAAAATCTAAAATAAAATTATAGAGAAAAAAATAACATTTCCTAAGGTCTAAGTAGATAAATTTCATAAGTTCTAGGAGTGTTCTTAAGAGGCCTAGCTAGGAAAATCTATTTAACGAGGCCTTAGTATGAAGGCAATAACATCAAGTGAGAAGGAGTTCATTTTATCAACGAGGCTATGAGATATGTAGTCCGAATGTAGGTCGAGTTAGAGGGTTCAGTTAGCGTTGCTAAAGGGAGGCCATGATCATCCACCAAGAGTAATATCATCATGTGAGGGTTCACAAGAATGTCACATACCTTAATGGGTTTGAGATAGGAAGTAGGATTCCATATTTTTGGTTCTCTTAGGGTAGATAAAGCTCAAGGGAGGCGACTCATGAGAATTTGGGCATGTGATTTCAGTGGTGTTTCTATGTGAAGTCTGCATCAAATTTTGAAATAGTAGAGAGGGTTGAGACCCTACCTTTTGGTGGTTACTAGGTTGCAAGGTCTGTTATAAATACCAACATAAATGGAGGAGGGTTTGCACTAGAATTTAGGGCTAGAATAGAAGTAGTCACAGGTGTAATATTGACTGAGGTAACCGTAGTTTGAAGGTCATAGAGATCTAAAGTTCAGGTCAAGATTCAATCAAAGAATTGAATAGAATCTATGGATCCATATGAGTTAGGCCGAGTCTCTTATGGAGGAAAGAGTTGTTTTTTTTTCTATGGGTGGATATGGCTTGTTCTAAAGAAATTAGAATAGAAGTATATAGGCACTTGAAAATTCTTAGCATGTGCTTGGATGCCTTGGAATGCCTTGGCATGGTTTAAGATAAAATTTATTTGAGATCAATTATTCACAATTATGAGAGAAGTAATAGAGGATGATTTGGTATTTAAGACACACTTGTGTGTGGCCCTTGGCATGTATTAGCACTAGTGTTAGTATGCCTAGCATGCCCCTATTGAAAATGTAAGGTTATGAATTATTAACCTTCATATGTGTTAATTTATTTTCATTTTAAGTTGGTGTTCCCTTTTGTCACTTGAAACTCCTTGACACGCGTTCACATAGCCTAACTCCTGACACACCTTTTCATGCCTTAACACATGACATGTCTTGGAATTCCTGGCATGCATTGAAATTCCTTGGCACTATCCGGAACATGTTAGCACACCCTAACATTTCTTGACAGACCCTAGAATTCCCTAGCATGTCTTGTCACTCTCACCTTGGTATGCCTGACACTCGCTGAAACTCCCCGACACACCCTCTTATTCATTCATTTCCATTCATTTTGACTCGATGATCTATTTTTGATAGGGTGCATGTCTAGAAAGAGTTCCATTAAGAGAATAAAAAAATGACTGCACCATTACTGACATAATTAATTGCGATATTCTACTTGAATGAAATTAGGAAACTATACAAGAGATTTTAATAATGAAATTTAGGGTTTCTTTAATGGTGTGGGAATGGTAAGAAGTGAGTAGTCAATATTGTGATTTTCTTTCTCATTAAAGTGATTATCCTTATGAGATACTCTTCTTGAGAAAATGACACCCTCGTCATGCTTAACCCCCAACTCTTAATCTTCTCAAAATAAAGGCCAAATTGCACAGTGAGGGAAGGCATGTTGGTCTATGGTGTGCTAAGTGACTGGGTGAGAGTGTTAATGTACTATGAGAGGGACTGAACTATTTACTTTGTGTCCTATATGGATGACATGTTGTAGGTGTGTTCCATGGAACTACAGGGCCACTAGAAATATTTTGTAAGCTATAGCCCAACATAATCAATGCCTTGAGAGAAATCTGTGGAGAGGGATCAAAATAAATTATATTAGTGAGTCCACCAAAAAATATTTACGAGAGAGTGAAACCATGGTGATCAATTCCACACATGGAGTGCTTTGAGCTAGGCATATTTTTTTCTAAAAATTTGTTTGGAGTTTCACTGAATTGGTGGAATTCTCAAATTCATGACATTGTAAATTATGTAGGAATTTTGCTGCTAATTTTGTTATAAAGGCCAAGATTTGCAAGGAGAATATACAGTTTGTAGGGTGTTAGGGGAAAAGAAGCATCAATTTCCAACTCTTTGATATACTAAAGAGTATGGATGATATGAGTAGTTGATATGGATTATATGACATTGAATCCACCTTGAGATGGAGGTTGTTATGTGTTAGAGAAATTAAGGAGATGGCAGTTAAACAATTTCTCTTATCATGGCATTATCTTGTGATGTTTTTTTATTATTATTTTTTCTTTAAATTTATCTTTTCTTATCATCAAGAGTAATGCCAATGAACAAATATAAGAAGACACAAGTTGTAGGCACATGCCAGGACAAAACCCCACTCTTTAGGGAAAACCCGGTCAAAATTCTTCCTTAAGTAGACTTAAGATGATATGACCAAGACCTTTATAATATATACTTCCTCCATCAATTAATCCCTTCACTGTGTTAGCACCGAGATATTCACAACACCGAGATCTCATTTTCTTTCATATAAACTCCATCCTCATTACCTTGACTAAGTTTGAGATAGAAACATAGCACTGACCATCATTACTGAGAACATCGAGCATCATCATAGCATTGAGCATCATAACGGAGATCACCGAGCATCTTCATAGCATTGAGTATCACATCATAGCACTGATTTTGAGGTAGATCTGTGTTGACACTGAGGCATTCATGTTTTTCTGCAACGTCATAGCATGGACGCTACTTGAATCATAGCATAGATGGTTGCCTGAATTCTATAATATGTTTGAGACCCTATCCTCCAACACTAAACCAATGATCATGATCCAAACTGTATCTTTGGTCCAAAACTTCAAAGATGTCCAAAATTTTGTGGTAGAAATTCGAAAATATATCCCTGTATATATAATTGTTTCCCATAGTTATTGATGTAGAAATTTTAATACAATTATGTATTTCTTGGATTCTCCTGATCTAACAATTATATGCCACTATTAAATACATAATTGCTTCTACAAAAATCTATGTGGAATTTAAAGCACGATCGCCAATTGCAAACACATGAAGAAAGATCATTCACACATAACACAAATGTTTTTTTTACAGGGAAAGCATAAAGCTAAAAACCCCACTATCATATATTATGTATCTATCATGGATCATGAAAAAATATCATACAAAAATCCACTCCAAGAGCTCTTAGTACAATATACAATCATCTCACACTGTCATGGAGAAATTTTGCAAATGCGTTAGCCAATTTTCTTCCTCACAACAGCCTGCCTCCACTGCGCAATCCAAGTTTATTACAAAGACTAATTCGATGGAATCATGCCCTTGTTTACTACGCAATCCTCATGAGCATATCCAATGTGTGTTTGGCTTGCAAGACTGCAATCCAATATAGTACAAATTATATTCATATGTCCCTTTCACCTACCTCTCAACTAGGTCTCCACTAGATCTGACATGCATGTAGTTAACAATAGTAAATCTTCAGTTGCATGTGAGATTAGTCCATGTGAATTAATTTAATATTTTATTCACTGATCTCTCACTAGTATATCTTCAAATATGACTAGCACATCTGAGTTTAACTCACTTAACTGAGTTAAACTACTTTACAACTCACATAACTACACATCCAAATTTGTTACAACTTTGAATCACTTAGTTACAACTAAGTCCACTTGCATGTGCCACCAACCAACCTTAGAACTTGAAATTCCTTTAGTTAACTGGTTTGCCACTTCAGTTAACTTATTTCAAGTGCTCCATGAGAATAGATCAATATTTATCGTCCAACTATTATTAAGGGATAATAATAGTCAACATGCATCTATAAATAGACATGCAATCTATAAATAGACTTCGCACATACATCTAAAAATAGAACATCATCTATAAATATAATTTTCTCAAAATCTGTAAATAGACTTCTACTATAAATATAATTTTCTCATCCATTCTAAAAATAGAGATACACCTAAAAATAGCCTATGTGAGCCCCACCTAGTGTAGGTGCTTAATTTTCACTAGGATCAAGGATGTTGTTTCCGGATGCCAATTTCACTATTTCTTGTTGCAACCTTCAATGCTCCCTCTCAACAAGAAAGGAATGTCTTTGCATGTGAAATGCAACTCCATGAACATGCCCTGCAACCTTTGCATGCCCATGCATGCACCCTACAACGCTTGTATGCAACACTTCTCTAGTGTTTCTCGCACATGAAACACTTTCATGCAACAATTTCGAAACTAAATAGCCTCCAAACAACTGAATCAATATAATGCATCTGTCATCAAAGTCTTCTGACTTATGCTGGTACCAACTACACATGTCTTCGTGAACCACTACGTTGTTGAGCTCTGCATCCATGCACTCTGCACTTGCTATCAACTCTGATCCACGCTCCAGTATCTGACATTGTCACTTTGGTTTCATGTCCTCACGATATCTGACTACATCAATCCAACTGATCCTGCTACTGCTGTATTGTCGACTCCTCGTAGCTAGGTTCAATTCATGATATCCACACCATCTCAGTGAATCCTACCCAGAAATTTCTTCTTGTGATTATGCATGCATGTCGCCCCACATCTCACCTGGTGGTATAGATGCATGTGCTCCCTCTTCCCATATGGCACGAAATTTCTATGCATGAGTGGTTTCTCCCACTCCATGATCCTCATCTTATGGCTGCTCCACATCCCTAGGTTCACTCTTACTTGCAGGAAAATCCAGCTCCCTCTCAAGCATCAATTAAATTGATTTCTCACACTTCCCAATCGTAGGAAGCTCTATATAAATCCCATCTACATCAAGTATATAGATATTCTTAGCTCGAATCCCAACCTTCTTGGCTTGCCCTGTTGATTTGTGTCGCAAGAAAACCTTTCCTTCACTGAAGACAACATCATAGCCTTTATCCTCTAACATTGCAACTGAGACTAAATTTTTATTCAAACCTGGTACATGCATTACATATTTTAAATGAAAGATTTTACCTGACACCCTTTGAAAGGTAATGGTACCAATTCCAGTTGCATTGTACTGTCCATCGTCAACCAAATCAATATGCATATGGATATCTTTCTCCACCAAGTCACTGAAAAGTTTCTTATCTCTCGTCATGTGAAAGGAAGCACCACTATCCCAATACCAACCCGATCCCAATGCACTTGACACCATGCATGCGATCAATGAGAAGTCAAGCTCAAATTGCGAGGCAAGAGCCTCACCAGCTACAACTCCAACAACTATCTTGTTGTTCCTCTTATGTGGACAATTTGTGGCAATATGTCCATACTCATGACATTGAAAACACTTCACTTTGGACATGTTGTGCTCCTTGCCATCTTCATCGGCCTCAGATTTATAATGGAATTTATTCCCCTCCCCTTTATTCACCTTGGAAACCAAAGCACTATCCTCTTCATCATCATGCTTTGATGAAGATCCATCTCTGGCGTTCCTCCTGAACTTATCCTGCACTAGATCTAACGACAATTGTTCTCAATCTAATAGTTTTTCCTATCCGTTGAGAGAGTATTCATAACTGTGCTAACTCTTAGGAAGTCCCAAGAGATCCAAACTCACCAAATGATCATTAGAAACACTTATTCCTACACTCCCAAACTCATCTCTGCATTGGAAAAACTTTTTTAAGTATACCAGAATAGTTTCATTCTTTTCCATATTAATCTTTTTGAGTTTATCCTTCAACGCCAATTTCCTATGGTCGCTGCTTCTTTGGAAAAGATATGTCAAAGCCTTCCACATAGCATATGGAGTGGCTTTCCCATGAAGGCTTGAGACAATGTGGTCTGATACACCTTTCAATAGAATCCTCCTCGCCCTTGCCACTTTCTTTTGCCATGCATCAAGTAATGCAGTATCTGTCGAGGTAGTCTTAGGAACATCTCTGTCGCTAAATTCCTTCATGCCATTATCTTCAAGCATCGCCTCCATCCAGTCCTTCCAGGAAATGTAGTTCGAGCTGCCCTCGAGTGCATACTCTATCTGCAAGCCATTGAAAGCCATTTCAATGTTTACTCAACTGTCACACCAAGAAATTCTTGCAATAAATTTGAATTGTTTCCATTAACAAAAATCAGCTCTTGCTTCAAAATTTCAATCTTCTATGATCTGATACCATGTAGAAATTTTAATACAATTATGTATTTCCTGGATTCTCCTGATCTGAAAATTATATGCCACTATAACTAGAGAATTTCTTCTACAAAAAACTTTGGGGAATTTAAAACGTGATCACCAATTGCAAACACATGAAGAAAGATCATTCACACATAACACAAATGTTTTTTTTTACCAGGAAAGCATAAAGTTAAAAACCCCGCTATCATATTTTATGTATATATCATGGATCATGAAACAATATCATACAAAACTCTACTCTAAGAGCTCTCAGTACGATATAAAATTGTCTCACACTATCATGCAGAAATTTGGCAAATGCCTTAGCCAATTTTCTGCCTCACAACAACCTACCTCCACTGTGCAATCCAAGTTGATTACAAAGACCAATTCGATGTAATCATGCCCTCCTTGACTGCACAATCCTTTGTTACACAAAATTTTGTCATCGTTTCTGCAATCCGCATCCCGCACATTGGAGGACAATTTCTGTGAGTATATGTAGTGTCACACCTTGCAAAAAGTGTTATTGCATCCCTTGCCATGAGAAGAACATTTCCTCTATTGACTATTCCTAGAACAAACCATTAAAAACATATGATTTTGGGTTGGGACTGGCAGAAAGTTATGGCCTCGCACTGATAATGGAAATTAACACTAGGCCCCGCACCCATTGGCACTCCGTCTTAGTGGACTGCTCACACCGAGCTATTTTTGGAAAGTTTTTTAAATATAGAAGTGAAGTTTCTATTGCCAACCACTTCTTGAGCGAGTTAGAATGGGCGGTTCGACTGAATAACATCGAGCACCTTCCTTTGGCTTCTTGTTCCCTACTTTTGAGCAACCTACCAAAGGATAAGGCCTCCCTTCCACCATATGAGGGATCCCAACCTCCTCCTCTCCTTCTATAAATACATGCCTCTCACATAGATTCAACTAGCTGAATGATTTGCATAGCTGAACATTTTGGAGAATAGTTGAAACATTCTTATATAGCTGGTGTGAGATAGAGAAAAGAGAGAGACCCTTGTCAAGAGAGAACTTAGGCTTATTGCCTTGGCACGTCCAAATTCCCCAACGAATGCTCGAGACGCGTTTTGACTAGACCCGATGAAGGAGGCTACGACGTCAAGGCTCATTTTTTTGTAGTATATTTCCTTCTCTTAATATATAAATGAATGATGTTTTGGTTCCCTTGTTGTGTTGATGTGATTAATCTTACTCAATACATTTAATTCTCCTTGACCAATTAGATTGTTATGAATGCATTATTGTTATGTATGCTACTTTTGTTCTCTGATATTTGTGCAGGCATCTGAGTATCGCTGCTAAAAAATTGTAACATATTATGGACAAATATCAGGAGACTTCCTCCACAACTATGAAAACTGTGTTGGATCAAAGGTAGGACAATCTGTCCTGACTCAATTACATTCATTAACTAGGAATCGACGCATCAACATGTCCTCTTGCTGCTAGACCCATCGTAGGGCTAGAGGGATCGCGACATGTTATGTATATATCATGGATCATGAAAAAATCTCATATAAAAATCTACTCGAAGAGCTCTCAGTACAATATACAATCGTCTCACACTTTCATGCAGAAATTTGGCAAATTCCTTAGCCAACTTTCTGCCTCACAACAACCTACCTCCACTGCACAATCCAAGTTGATTACAAAGACCAATTCGATGCAACCATGCCCTCCTTGACTACACAATCCTCATGAGCATATCCAATTTTTTTTTGGCTTCCAAGAGTGCAATCCATTATAGTACAACTAATATTCCACTATACCTTTCACCTACCTCTCAACTGGGTCTCCACTGGACCAGACATGCATATAGTTAATAGTAGTAAATCTTCAATTGCATGTGAGATCACTCCATGTGTATTAATTTAATATTTAATTCACCGATCTCTCACTAGTGTATCTTCAGCTACAACTAGCACAACTGAGTTTAACTCACTTAACTGCGTTAAACTACTTTACAACTCACATAAATACACATCCAACTCTATTACAACTTCGAATCACTTAGTTACAAATAAGTCCACTTGCATGTGCCACCAACCAACCTTAGAACTCGAAATTCCTTCAGCTAACTGGTTTGCCACTTCTATTAACTGATTTCAAGTGCTCCATGAGAATAAGTTAATATTTATTGTGAAACTATTATTGAGGGATAATAATAGTTGACATGCATCTATAAATAGACATGCGATCTATAAATAGAATTTTCACATACATATAAAAATAGAGCATCATCTATAAACATAATTTTCTCAACATCTATAAATAGAATTCTGCTATAAATATAATTTTCTCATCCATTTTAAAAATAGACATACACCTAAGAATAGCCTGTGTGGGTCCCACCTAGTGTAGGTGCTTATTTTTCACTAGGATCGAGTATGTTCTTTCCAGATGCCAATTTCACTATTTCTTGTTACAACCTTCAACAATTGAGATGACATGGCAGTGTGAAGTGTTGTGTCTTGATTTGAGCTAACTTGAAGACTGATTGAGGTTGACTTAAGGAGACAACTTTGATGAATTGTATCACTTGACTTGAGAGTTATCTTTGAAGTAGATTTCAAGGATGATGACCTTGAAGAAGATGACTTTATGGAGGAGCCTTTTGACAACGTAATGTTAAATGATTTAAAATCCCAAAAACTGTATCAATTTAAATTTGTAACAACTAACCTAGAAGTCTAAAATTGGGACCTTAATCTAAATATGACCCAAGCATGAAACCCATGCTTTAATAAGTCATTTAATAATAATAATAAGTTCTTTTGAAAAATACATTAATAATGAATACCGAACATAGTTACATTCTTCAACATTATGATTCCTAGAGCCTCATCCTTCATGTTGATGAATTTTTTTTTATTAGTTATCCCTTGGATAAGAACCACCATTTTCGTAAAGTCCTATAAATCTTCACTTTTAAAAAATGTTCCCATATCTTGTGCCAAAATTCCATAATTGTGTCCATTAAAATTTATAATATCTAGCTTGACACTCATATTTTTGACCCACTGATTTGATCCTAGATTTAGTTTGCAATTAGAAACCTCAAACCAATCCACTAAACAATTCTGACTTTTTAAGAGCATCTACAAATTTCATAAGACTTGTAGGAAACATGCTACATATCAAACCATTAGTTTTAATACCATGTTGGAGAATCGAGGGGTTTTGTATATTATAGAACTCGTATTCTAAAATAGAGGCGATGTCTAAATA
Organism: Pinus albicaulis; assembly: GCA_034641835.2. Lineage (NCBI taxonomy): Eukaryota > Viridiplantae > Streptophyta > Pinopsida > Pinales > Pinaceae > Pinus > Pinus albicaulis. The sequence continues at coordinate 61,205 of JAXQQM020079642.1, forward strand.
CATTGTTACAACACCTAAGAACAACCAAACATAGTTCAACATACTAAGAACTACACCCAAGGAAAATCTTTAAGAACATGGCAACTGAGTCACATTTCCAGATGGGGCTTCCACCCCAAATGGTGTGAGGTCTAATTAGGACTTCATATCAGGGAGACCCCCTGTATGTTGACAAGATCCAACACTGTCAACATGTTCCATTCTCTTTTTTGCCTCCCATGGTTCCACCCTTAATATTGGAACAAAAAACTTTTGGTTCTTCTATTTCAAGATAACTCTTGGAATGTCTTCTAAAATTTCTATTGTTGGGTATGGATTTGTAAAGGGCTATTTATAGTAATGGATTTTAAAGTTGAGGGAACCTAGGTTGAGGATATTATTAAATACTTTGAAGGGGGCTTTGGACTTAGTGTCCTAGGGGATAGGGGGCCTAAAGGGAAAGGGAAAAAGAAAAATTGATAGGGTAACCCCAAACAATGGTGATAAGGGGATTAGGGGCCCCATTATCACAACCCATAAGCCCTTAACCCATAACTACTGAATTCATTATTCCCTAAACCCCCAAGACATAATTCCTTGACCCCTACACTCATAACTCATAACCCATTAATCCCTTGAACCATTAAATCTTAACCCACTAACTCTTAACCTAGAATCCATGAACCCTCTAAGCCTTAACCCCTTATCCTGTTGATCAGTGACCCTTAACCCCTAATACCTAGCCCCTAAGCACCTTGACCCCTAACACATAAATCCCCTAACTGGATAATTTCCAAAGCCTCGATTTGAATCCATCACAATATATACACTACATGTAGTGCTCTCCCACATAAGGAGTTGGTAATGAATAGATCGCTCGTAAAGAAAATGCCTCTCTAGCCCTAATGCATAGGGAGTGCACCCTTGACAAAAATATGTATTTTGCTAAAAAAACTCAACTATGTTAACGTAAAACACTGTACATAAGATTAAAAAAATGATATTATCCACATAAATTCTTTAAATAGCCTCACATTAGCCATGAGTGGTGAGCCGGGGGGTGAATGTTGGGCATTATTAAATTTATATCATGTTTAATTTCTTTTTAATACATCGTGAGGTTGTTCTCTAGTAAGGTTGATGCATCATCACAAGGGAGCATGACACATTTTTGTGGGGGGGGTGATTAAAGTTGTAACACAATTCAAGTGACATACACCTCCAATGTAAATGACATTATTATATGTTTTTATTAGGTTGTTAGAGAGGTTATTTGTAGACAATATATTCAATGTACTTGGACTTCATATTTTCATGACCTCAACTCTAAGATGAATTTTTACTAGGAACACTTCATGAAAATGAGAGGGGGTGTTATTGTTTAATACACATACACACAAGAGCATTTGATATTGCCTTTAGATTCCCCTTGCTATGTTAGAAGTGGGTTTACATTGGCATCGAGTTGAAACTAATCATCATGATATTATTCTTCCCAATAACATATGATAGCTTATCCATGTACACAAGATAGAGTTAGAGGGTCACCTTATCTATAGAAGCCTCATTTATTATGAGATTTAAGAGACATTATATTGTCTTTATTAAAATTTGGATGGGTCGTTGTCTACATTCTTTAAATACATGTCTAGCTCTTTTTATGAGGGACGTCCTTGGATTTAGATATTTATATAAGGCCTTATGTTCCTGTTGAGCAGTGGAAAAGGTATGAATTCACTATGGGTTTTCCCATCCTTTTACTTTAAACATAATTCCTTTTACCTTAGAAAGATGACTTATTACAAGAATTATGGTAGAATTGTGGAGATTTATGTTTATTGTAAAATATGACTAAGAACTGCCTTTTATTGCTAAAAACAGGAATTAGGCGAGGTGAACAGCTATATCAGAGGCGAGGCTAAATTAAATGCAACTGTTGTTCCTCCAACGTTAGACCAAATCCTGCCAAAGACAAGGAAATCTGAATGCATCGCTAAGAAAAGGCAGGGGACAACTCGGCTTCGGTCAAAGGAAATCAAGTGACAGCTAAAGGAAGAAGGGAAGCGAATCCCTCAGGATCGAACCTCATCTCATTCCTTGTCTTTTCCTTCGAGTTTGATATATAAGGAAATGCCTTTAGCGACTGTAGAGAGTCAGATCCTTTGCTTAAAAACATTCCTTTTGTAATATTATGTTTTATTGACTCTCGTGTTTAGAGAGCGATCACTGTAATACTTTCATGTTCGATTGATACAAAGGCACATTTCATTTTATCTTTCAAGCTCTGAAGTAACCTAGCAGTGTTTCACTGGTGCTACGGGCCCGGCCCGAGTGGAATTTCTCTGTTGTTTGTATTTCTATCCTTTGATTACTATCATGTGATAATTGCGTAGATTCATTACGATTACAGAGTTATTTGATTACTGTTGAATTGAGTCTTGGATTGCTGTGTGCGTTAATGAATTGCATTGCTATTCTATTTTAGCAAGGATCATGTTTACTGTCTTATTCATCTTGCTAATTCTTATAAGGCTTTGTTGTTCCATCGGATTATGGTTCATTTCGATTGACTATTTCATAGTGTTGGCTGTCGACAAGGTTGGAGTTTAAGAAGACTTGTTATTTGATTTTGTTAAGTTTGTATTTGTTGTTTAATTGCTATTTGTTGTTCAATTGTTGTTTTCTGTTCATTTCTAGTTCGTTAGGTTTAGACTTGCAGAGAGATTGTTTACAGTTGTTGTGTACACATAGGAATTACGAATTGCCATTCTTTTCCAATTCTTGCTTTTAGAAGAAGTTCTTCTTAGTTATTTTCATCAGCAAGTAGTTCAATTTAGATGTCACCTTGATTACTTAAAGAGCAGGACTCTCAACTGTAGAGAACATTGGTTACTGCCTCCAAGTTCCCAAATTGATTGCCTTGTCTCAGTGTGATTTCAGTTGCATCGATTTCTAAGGGAATGAGTTATTGCTACTGTATCCTTGATTGATGCTTTGTAGAGTGAGTAGTTGAGATTTCAGAGTATTTGCATTCATGTTGCTGTAATTATATTTCTTTACAAGCATCCATTTACTCTTATATCTAGAATACTATACTACATCTTTCATAGCATTACTCTTGGATAAATTTCTGCCTCAGACTGAGTGCACTATTGAAATAAAAAGTCGTTCTTGGATTGATAATTAATGTGAGACAAATAGGTGTTAAAAAGATACCTTTCGTACCTCAAAATTTTTTCGTCGTTGCTGGGGAGGGTGTATGCCATTTCAAAGGAGTGATGCACATTCGATTTTCTTATGCTTGCGAAGAATTGGGTATTAAAGACGGAAGGTAAGAACCTGCGCACCGAGAAAGGAACATACTTTCTGACAGCCTGCTTCACAGCATAATTAGGTAACTTCTTTCTTTAGGTAGGAATGAAGGCTTGTTTTCATGAATGAATAAACCAACTAAACAAAAAAAAATTCCTCCTAAACCCGAAAAACCTAAGAGACCGGTGACCCTTGGGCGAACAAATTTCATTTACAAAATCCTTAAAAAGACAGAATCTCAGCCATCAGTAGGACCTAGGAAAGTTATCTCTAGATAGCCTACTAGTTCCATTCAGGCCACAGAGTCACCATCTGAAGCCTTTGCTGAGATACATAGTTAAACAGTGGGAAGTGATCAAGATTCCCAAGAAATTGAGAATCCTTGCCTAATCTCTCCACAAGAAGGGAACTCTAGTAATCTCCATGAAGGAGAAGGGGAAACAGGAGAAGCAGAAGAACCAAAATCTCCTCCTAAAATAATCCAAACAGTGAGCAGTCCAGATAAGGGAAGTGTTGTCAAAATTATTCAAAACAAAGGACCTGAATCACCTCAAACAGTAGGCCAGCAAGGAATACTTATTGTTCTAGATCAGGGAAGTGTTGTCATGTCTATTCCTACTCCTTCCAATCAGCCTAGGAATTCCATTGAGATCCTAGAAGGATATTGGCACATATTTGATCAAATGGCCCAGAACCAAAACCAGAACCAACAAACACCCCAGCAAACTTCCACACTGCAATATCCTATAGTAGATGCTGCAGTTAATGTACCTATGAAATCCATTCCCCTTCAACATATTGCCACATTTCATGGCTTGACATCAGAAGATCCAGATGCATTTTCGTTCGAATTCGATATGTTATGCAAGGGGTATGACTATACCACTGATCCCGAAAAATTAAAACTATTTCCTTCCACATTAAAAGGAGCAGCCTTACGATGGTTTATGGGGCTAAGTGGGGGTGTCATAACTGATTGGAATCAGATGAATGTTGTGTTTTTAAAGAAATATGAAGATTATTGTAGGTCTCTGGAACTAAAAGACGAAATATTCCAAATGACAGCAAAACCAAATGAAACCCTGGAAGAATATGTGGAACGGTTTCAATACAATCTTTAGAGATCTCCTTATGCATCCTTACTCTTACCTGATAATGTGCTAAAAGCTACATTAATTAGGGGAATGAAGGATCAATGGGTTGAAACATTGAATATTATGGGAAAAGGTGATATATATCAGGAAAGCTATGCTAACATCATTGATTTGTGTATCAGGAGTTCGAGGGGAAATACAAGGCTAAAATCAGCAGAATGTGACATGATCACAAGGGATAATAAGACCTCCAATGAAGGTGTAACTCATGCAGAGATTGGCAACCTGCTGGAAGATTTTAAAACAGATATTCTAGGGACTCTAACAATGTGGTTTGACATTATGCAAGCCAAACAAAAGCAAGCAAAAGCAGAGAAAAATTTGGCAGTATTCTGTCCTAGATGAAAGAAGAAACACAGCCACAAAGAGTGCCCACTGGATGTAATCAAAGTTTGTGCCATTTTCATGAAAGACCACCCCACAGAAGGATGTCCCTCGCTTCCTGGCCTAAAATTAGTCTATAAGGAGGCAGAAGAAGAATAAGAAGTGGTATGCTTACTTAATCAGTGCCAACAATGGCAGCCACGAAAATCAAGTATGCCAACTGATCCATTTTCTTCTTTTCAGCCTCCTCAATACAATGCTCAACAATATAATGGAATGTGGCAAAATAAACCACCTTTCCCCAGTTGGTCACAATATCTATTCCCTACATCTTCATGGCCAAATCAAACAAATCAAACTAATTGGCCAAATTTTCCTTTCTGCCCACCGTTTTGGCAAAAGAATGCTTATCCAACACAATGTTCCCCGTATACTTCACAGAGTCAGGCCTGGAAGTCAAACTAGAAAAGACCTACAAATCAGCCAGCTGGAACAATTCCCCTCTCTCAACCTACACTGCTAGCTCCCTATACAAACCCCCAGACCAAATTAAGACCACAACTCCCAGCCTAGCCCAACCCAAACCCAAACAATATGCCAGTTCAGTCTGTCCAAATAATGGAACCACCAGAATTAGAAACTGACCTGAGGGAGTGTAATGACCTTCAATTAAGGTCTAGGCATATAGCAGAAATAGAGAGAGACAAAAATGTTCATATTGAAGATCTGTTACCTATAGAACAAACATTGCAAAAAGAGAAGGTGGTTCAACAACAAAATCAACAACAAGAAACAACCTCTTCTCCACCATTCCCAGAAAAATTAATCATACCTCGCTCATTAGAACATCCTGATTTTGATCTTCTGGGAGAATTAAAAAATTTGTGTATAAAAATCCCTCTCCTCCAAGCTATCCAAGACATCCCTATTTATGCAAAAACCATTAAGGAACTGTGTATAAAGAAGCCAAAGAGGAGGAAAACCACCAACCCAACTGTCCAAATAGTCGGTACTCTATCTGATTTGTTATCAGGAATGGAAACACCTGTAAAATATGAAGACCCAGGAAATCCTATAGTGACGGTACAAATCAATGGGCAATTGTTCCCAAATTCCTTAGTTTATTTGGGAGCTGCAATCAATATATTAACAACTACCACCTGTCAACAACTTGGCATTACATCACTGGAACCAACAACAACCTTATTAGAGTTGGCTGACCGATCGGTAGTCAAACTAGAAGGTACACTACAAGATGTAATGGTATCCATAGATTCCTGGGAATACCCTGCTAACTTCCTAGTTATCAACCCAAAGAACTGGCTAGATGGACACCCGTTAATCCTAGGTAGACCTTGGTTGGAAACTGTTGATGCTTATATTGGCTACCGACAAGGTAACATGACAATAACAAGGGGAAACTATGTCAAGAATTTAGCTTTATATCCCCCAGCCCAACCAAGCCGATCAATAATCAGAATAAGAAAACAACATGTACCATATCTTATGGAAAATATGAGATCACCTCTAACTGTAGAAGATGCCCTCGATTTTAAAGACAAAACAGAGGATGATATCATTAATATTTTTATTAATAAACCACAAATCAGATCCCATCTACAATGTCACATGATCAAGGCAGAATTTGATAATAAAGAAGAAGAAGATCCTCTTAAAGACATCCTTGATCAAGTAATACCCACTACTTCTGTGTAAAATAGTAAGATTGTAGAAATTGAGCCAGGAAAAAATCTAAACATTAACAAAAATCTAACTGTTGAACAAGAACAGAAGTTTGTCCAATTACAACAGAAATATAACGTAGCCTTTGCATGGGATTATCCAGACATGAATGGAATTGACCCCCAATTATGCACACACCGCATCTATACCGAAAAAGATGCGAGACCCATTCGTCAACCCCAAAGAAGACTAAACCCTCACCTTAAAGATATTGTGAAAGCTAAATTACAAAAACTATTGGATGTCAATTTCATTTACCCAATATCTGATAGCAAGTGGGTCTCTCCATTAGTAGTGGTATCAAAGAAGAACGGGAAGTGGATAATATGTGTAGATTACCGAGAACTCAACAAGGCAACCCAGAAAGACCACTTTCCCCTTCCTTTCATTGACCAGGTATTAGACACATTGGCAAGAAAGAAATTCTTTTCTTTTCTTGATGGCTTCAGTGGGTACAATCAAATCCAGATTTCCCCTGAAGACCAAGACAAAAGTACTTTTACCTGTCCTTGGGGGAAATTTACCTACCGAGTCTTACCCTTTGGCCTATGCAATGCCCCTTCTACATTTTAAAGGGCCATTCTCAACATATTTTCAGATTTAATAAATGAAGGGCTCCAAGTATACATGGATGACTTCACACCTTACGAAGATGATTTTGAGCCAGCATTAGAAAATTTAGAAAAGGTGTTGCAAAGATGTATTGACACTAGGCTCTGTTTAAGCCATGAAAAGTGTCATATGATGATGACCGAAGGACTTATCTTATGGCATTATATTTCAGCAGCTGGAATTCAGGTGGATCCAGCCAAAATTCAGATAATTTTGTTAATACCCACACCCACCACACAAACAGAGGTACGTAGCTTTCTTGGATTTTCTAGTTATTATAGAAGATTTATAGAACATTATTCTTGAATAGCTGCACCTTTATATGCACTAATAGGAAATTTTGATTTTATTTGGACAGATAAATGTGACAATGCCTTCAATGATTTGAAAAAGCTTGTATCAACAACCCCAGTGCTAAGGGGCCCAAATTGGAATTTTCCATTCCAAATTTCATCTGATGCCTCAGACACAGTGATTGTAGCAGTGCTTGGGGAGGAGGAAGATAAAAAACCATATGCAATCTATTATATCAGCAAAAATCTATCTCATGCTGAACTAAATTATATTGTGACTGAGAAGGAATTTTTAGCTGTAGTACATGCTGTAAATAAGTTTAGACATTTATAACTGGGTATCCGATAGTTCTATATACTGATCACTCTGCCATTAAATTTTTAGAAAATAAACCTGTTACAAATGGAAGAGTGACAATATGGTTGATTTTATTGCAGGAATTCAACATTATAATTAAAGATCGACCTGGAAAAGAGAACCCTGTAGCTGATTTTCTATCAAGAATGCCAAAGCCAATAGATGCAGAAGCAGCCGAAGACCATTTCCCAGATGAACATTTGTTCGCTGTTACTATTAGAACCCCATGGTATGTTGATATAGAAAATTATTTGGCAATAGGTAAATTACCTAAACATCTAACCCTTAATAAATGAAAGCAGATAATACATCGTAGTACCCGATTCTCTTGGATTGGGGGCTACCTGTTTCATACAGGGTCAGATATGCAAATTAGGAGATGCGTCCAGGAGGATGAGGTATTTGATATTTTGAAAGCATGTCATGATGGGCCGTGTGGCGGACATTTTGCAGATCGTAGAACTGCCCATAAGGTTTTATAGACAGGCTATTATTGGCCTACCATTTTTAAAGATGCCAAAAAGAATTTGCAGGCCTGTGATAGCTGCCAAAGGGCAGCTCGCCCTGGACAGTTCGACGAAATGCCTTTGAACCCACAACTAGTAATTGAACCATTTGAACATTGGGTGCTTGATTCTTTTGGCCTTATTAGCCCCCCATCAAACCAAAAAACATACATCCTAGTTGCATCCGAGTATGTCACTAAATGGGTTGAAGCAGAGACACTTTCAAAAGCTATAGAGGACTCTATAATACAATTTCTTTTCCAAATATTTGTGCGATATGGCCTCTCAGGGGACATAATCATAGATGGAGGACCACAGTTTGTAGGTAATAAACTCGCTGAAACATTACAGAATTACCACATTCAGCACAAGATTACAACTCCATACCACCCTCAGGAAAATGGCCAAGTATAGAGCACGAATAAAGTGATTGAGTCTATATTGACAAAAACTGTTGCCTCACATAGACGTGACTGGGCCGACATATTTCTAGAAGCCTTGTGGGCGTACCGAACAACATGGAGAGACACTACAGGATATTCACCATATCAATTGGTATTTGGAAAAGAGCCCATCTTTCCAATAGAGTTCTAAATTCAGACACTAAGAACAACTCAAAAGGTGGGTCTAGATTTAAATGAAGCCCAAGCCAAAAGATTGCAGCAAATTAATGAGTTAGATGAAATTAGGCTCTCTGCTCTTTAGCACACTGCGTTAATTCAACAATAGAGAGCAAAATGGCACGATGCCCTCATCAAAGAAAAGATCTTCCACGAAGGAGATTGGGCACTCCTATATGACTCCAGGTTTCAGGATTTTCCAGGGAAACTCGGGACACGATGGCTTGGACCTTACGAGATACAAAAATTGCATGATAATGGCACCATTACATTAACCACCATTGATGGATCTAGACATTCCTTCAAAGTAAATGGTCATCGAGTACGATTGTATCATAAATCGGTTACTCGAGAATCCTTCTACCAACAATTATGGGAAGATTCTGCCATGCAAATTCTGGCTGAAGAGGATAACTCCTCCTCGACATACATTCATTAAATCATTTCTTTCCTTTGAAATTTGTACATAAATATTTTTCATTTATTTTGTTTGTTTTTATGGAATTCTGTTTCTCCAAGTTCTGTTTATTTCACTTATTTTGAGTTTTTTCTATTCCTTTCTAAAGGAACAACATTTTTTTTGTTCCTTTCGAAAGGAACAACAACTTTGCTGAGAGTATTTTTGTTGTTCCTTTTGAAAGGAACAGTAGTTGTGCTGTTTATTTTCGCTGTTCCGCAGATTTTTTTGTTGTTCCTTTCGAAAGGAATAGAAATTTTGCAAATTCTTTTTGTTGTTCCTTTCGAAAGGAACAACACTTTTTGCAGATTGTTTTCTTGTTGTTCCTTTCCAAAGGAACAACATTTCTGCATATTGTTTCTGCTGTTCCTTTCTAAAGGAACAACATCTTTTGCGTGGATTATTTTTTTTTTTTTTAGACCAACATTTTGAGGAGTTCTAATGACTCTTCTAAAGGAAAACATACTATTTATACAAAATCACACAAATTAAAGCTTACTGGAATCAGCAAATCAAAAGAAATTGTTTGGTATTGATAAGAAAAAGGAAAAAAAGGACATAATCATGACTATGCTGTCTTACTATCACTAGAATTAATACGATCGATTATCTTTATCATGTTGGTTCTTCCAAAAACCTTTATAACTTTCTTTGATTTTTACTTATTGAATAGGAATAAGGGCATATTCTTTTCTATTGAGATGTTTAGAATTCTTCCACCATCCCTACTCTTAGGGAGTGCTAAGCCATCCTTTATATATAAGTAGGAAAGTGTTGTATGAAAAAAAAAAAAAATTATATATCTCACTAGTAATTTTAGGTTATGGCAGATGGAGGATAGGGGGTCTCATCAAGAGCCAGCCTGCCATGATCATAAGGAAGCAAGTGAAGTGGAATTCCCATTATGGCCACCACACCAGGGATATGGTCCAATGGACAATTGAAAAAAAAACTAAGAAGTCCTTGTAACAGGATGTCTCATCACGAGCCGTCCTGCCCACTTTTCACTTCTTCTCGGTGAATGGCATTGTGATTCATCTAGTCCCCAAACCAATACAATGACCTCCGTTATGACATTAAACAACACTTCCCTAGGCATAAATAAAGGACAATGGTTCGAAGGGTGAGAAGCAACTTTGTCAAGGTTATGGACACCTGTGGGCAACAGAGCTCTACTGATGGTATTGGAATCACATTTTTACACATCAATAGTAATATTAACCCTTTTTCCTATATCTCTATCTAAATATCAAATGAAAGTATGAATCCTAAACCCTTGATTTCAAACCTATTATAAATGAAAATTATCATAAATCGATCACATTAGTTTGAGTGGGTAATAAACGCATTTGTACTTGTGTTCATCTTGGCTGTCCCTTTTCCTTATCTTTAAATCATTACAAACGTTTCTATATCTATTTATGATTTAATCACATGCATCGATTTCAGTAAATGCAATAATTTTATTGATTGTATCATAAGTATGCATGCTTTTTCCTACTGTACCATTGTTGTGCAGTACTTTCCTCTCTTATTTGATGGTCAAGGATGACCTATCATCCTCCAGGGGGGGCGTAGATGCCTCTTAATCACTGCATGCAGATCAAATCCCTACATTCTAGGGAATAACAAAAATTTAACGATATCATTCCAATTCACCATGTTGTGTTGTTCCATTACATCACTGTGTGTTTAGAAAGAAGTAACAGTGTGCAGAGAAGATGGGAGGACAAACAATTCGTAGCGATCTGCAAGTGCTAGTTGTTTCTAATGTTGCACGAGAGATTCTAGAAAAATTGGGATGGATTACATACTTCATAAGGTTGCAAAAATCCCATAAAATAGTGGCTACTGAGTTTTTACAGAATTTGCAGGAAGGATACTCCATGGTTAGAGGAAGAAAGATAGTCGTAACAGATGAAATAATTATAGAGGTGTCTGGTCTACCAGCGCAAGGAACCATATGGACTCGGAAGAAGGTCAGGCTTCAAGAAGCCATGAATATTTTCCAGGATGACTGGCAAACATTGGTTGTCAAAGGCAAAGGAGTTGAGCTGGCATCATTGGGAGAACCATGGATGGAATTGGCAAAGGTAGTGCAGGCCTATATAACATGCGATGGAAGGAAAGACGTGGTAAGACCTTGCCACCTTTAGTTATTGGCAATATTAAAGAAAAAATGTACTATAAATTTGCCTGCATTTTTAAACTCCTTACTGCATGATGTTTCCTGTAGTATAAGAAAAGCTTGACACACAGACATGGTGGTAAGCCACCATTTCCTAATTATATTAATAGTGAGTCATAGTCTCGCCCAACAACAGACCAGTTGGGAAGAATTGATATTTTCGATTGATGGAGGATTAGCCTTACCTGCCCCAAAACGAAAGAGAATGGCTAGCTTGGCAGCTGAGCCATCAAATTGTAGAAAGTCCTCCCATTCAAAAAGAAGTAGGGGAATGATAGAGGGCCTTCCGAGTAGCAGTAGCCAACCCTTGGAATTTCCCATCTTGGAGGATGAACAACCTCCAACATTGGAAAGAGGGAGTCCTTGTACTAAAGAGGGTGAAGAAGAAATAAGTCACCACACCAGTGGTGAGAAACAAACTAGCGCAGAAGAAGGAAATAATGAAGAAGAGGAAATTGAGGGAGAAGAAGGAAGCCTTCATACTAGTGTAGAGGGAGAAATTCGCTACTGTGATGAGGAGGAAGGTAGTTACCATACCTACGAGGAGGACGAAGAAAATCACAGCAGTGAAAGAGAAGGAACAGAGCCTCCTGAAAACACTACTGCAAGTTCACCACAAAGCCCTTTGGAATAATACCAATTGGCCCAAATTCTGGCCAACATGAGTGAATATGTGCAGCCTCACAGCCCTCTGGACCTTAATGTTGATATCAACCAATTGCAGGAGCACTTTGTTGGCAATAAAGAAATGACTGAGGAAATTCCGGATGAAACAGAAAACCCTAACGAAATGATAGAATCAGCGGGGGTTGCTTTCCCTAAGAAGTATGGACAAGAAAAGGAGAACACTGAAGTAGTATCCCAACCTGAAAATTCTCAAGGGATGGTAGAGTAAATTGAGGGTATAACTCCTGTAGAATTCAGCCGGGGGCATATGAACATTGAAGAAGAACCCCAGGAAGAAAACATAGAAGCGATCCCAACTGAAGGCACAGCTGATGAGGGGAAAAACCCTGATGAGCAAGTAGGTCCAGAAAAAGGAACAACCGTTCCATCAAGAAAAAGGAAGAAAGTAACTGAGCTTGAAAAACTTTGGAGGGAACGACTGAAGCTTCAGAGACTAGTGGAACAACTCAGGCAGACCATTAGGGTTCTTAGAATGAAACAAATGCCCAAATGAACCCCAAATAAAGGAAGCATAGTCACCAAGAGAGCCTCGAAAAAGAGGAAAGTGGCCACTAAAATAAAGCCCCAAGTTGCGGAAACTATGGCTGAGCCTAATCATGAACATATGGAACAAAAGGCAGCTATTACAAAAGTATTTGTTCCAGAGGGAGCCACTTCAAGTGAAAATGTGCAAGCCAGTATTCAGAATACTTTTAGTGACCCTACATTAGCCAGACTCCAAGAGGAGTTGGCACAGGCTCGACTGGAAAGGGAAAAACTGGAAGAAGACACTGTCCCTAGAAGGAAATATTAGGAGTTGCAGAAACAGATGAAGATCATCCATGAAGCAGAGGCTGAAGCCTATTATAAGTGTCTAAAGGCAGAGGAAAAGGTTGAAAAGGTAATGAATCAATTAAAATTAGCCTAGAATCGAATGGGCACTCTCTGCTCATTATACACGGATATTTTAGCTTGTAGATTCCCTGCCAAGAATTATGATTTATTTTTATTAGAAAGATATTTACAATTAAATATTAAGGCAGGTAGGGCAGGAAAATCTATAGAGTTAAAAACTATAGATGATTTTGTAACATGCTGCAAACTCTATGGGGTAAAGGTGCAACGTCTCTTGTGTGAGTTCTATTTGCATAACCTCATATTGGAAAATGATAGTGAGACAAATCGTAGCCCTTTTGTGGGAGACATCCAATACCAGGTGTTTATTTCCTTTGCTGTTAATCAGTTAAAATGGCTTAAAGCCGATAATGTTTTTCAAAGGTAGGAAAATGAGTTAGATTTTTGGGTTAGGAGTGAACCTAAGCACCCGTTACAATTATCGGCTAGGCAAAAGAATTTGACGACAAGAGAAGGTGTTATCCAAGCGTTGGGGCCTATCCATAAAGCAATTGTCTTGAATGGGATAGAATATTTCCTATCTATTAGAAACCATGCTTATATAGCAGCTAAGTTCCGATGGGGAATTTCTAATCAGAATGTTCAAAATAGAGAACCATTTAACTATAAATACTTTGGATTAGCTGCAGACCGCTTGGTTTCCTATAGCAACCTCATTTTGAGGGAAGGACCATTCTAGCTAGGGTGTAGGTTCCGAAGCCCCATTGCATGGTATCCTGCTATAGATTACAAATCCATTTATGAAATACTCGAAGGACAGACGGGGCATGTCTTCGAAGCATTAGCTGCAATGCATGGTTTTAGGCCTTTTGATGAAAAACCTTCTCCAGCTTATTCTTTAAGTGCTTTGCATGTGAACTATAGTTTTCATGATGACATGAAAAATGGTAAGCAGGGGGGTATGTTGAGCAGTGGAAAAGGTATGAATTCACTATGTGTTTTCCCATTGTTTTACTTTAAACATAATTCTTTTTACCTTAGAAAGATGACTTATTACAAGACTTATGGTAGAATTGTGGAGATTTATGTTTATTGTAAAATATGGCTAAGAACTTCCTTTTATTGAAAAAAATAGGAATTAGGCAAGGTGAACATCTATGTCAGAGGCGAGGCTAAAGTAAACGCAATTGCTGTTCCTCCAGTGTTAGACCAAATCCTGCCAAAGACAAGGAAATCAGAACGCATCGCTAAAAAAAGGTAGGGGACAGCTCGGATTCGGTCAAAGGAAATCAAATGACAGCTAAAGGAAGAAGGGAAGTGAATCCCTCAGGATCCTTCAATCCTAAGGGATCGATGTTCAAACCTCATCTCATTCCTTGTCTTGTCTGTCAAGTTTTATATATAAGGAAATGCCTTTAGCGACTGTAGAGAGTCAGATCCTTCGATTAAAAAAATTCCTTTTGTAATATTACGTTTTATTGACTCTCGTGTTTAGAGACCGCTCATTGTAATACTTTCATGTTCGATTAATACAAAGGAACATTTCATTTTATCTTTTAAGCTCTGAAGTAACCCAGCAGTGTTTCACTGGTGCTACGGGCCCGACCCTGGTGGAATTGCTCTGCTGTTTGTATTTCTATTTTTTGATTACTGTAGTGTGATAATTGCATAGATTCATTACGATTACAGAGTTATTTGATTATTTTTGAACTGAGTCCTAGATTTTTGTGTGCGTTAATGAATTGCATTGCTATTCTATTTTAGCAAGGATCGTGTTTAATGTCTTATTCATCTTGCTAATTCTTATAAGGCTTTGTTGCTCCATACTTAATTCTGTTTTTTGTTCCATCAGATTATGGTTCATTTCGATTGACTATTTCATAGTGTTGGCTTTCGACAGGGTTGGAGTTTAAGAAGACTTGTTATCTGATTTTTTAAAGTTCGTATTTGCTGTTCAATTGTTGTTTGCTATTCATTTCTAATTCGTTAGGTTCAGACTTGCAGAGATATTTTTTACAGTTGCTGTGTACACATAGGAATTATGAATTGTTGTTCCTTTCCAATTCTTGCTTTTAGAAGAAGTTCTTCTTAGTTATTTTCAACAGCAAGTAGTTCAACTTAGATTTCACCTTGATTGCTTAAAGAGCAGGACTGTCAGCTGTAGAGAACATTGGTTACTACCTCCAAGTTCCCAGATTGATTGCCTTGTCTTAGTGTGATTTCAGTTGCATCGATTTCTAAGGGATTGAGTTATTGCTATTGTTTCCCTAATTGATGCTTTGCAGAGTGAGTAGTTGATATTTCAGAGTATTTGTATTCATGTTACTGTAATTAGATTTCTTTACAAGCATCCATTTACTCTTGTATCTAGAATACTATACTACATCTTTCATAGCATTACTCTTGGATAAATTGTTGCCTCGGACTGAGTACACTATTGAAATAAAAATTCATTCCTGGATTGATAATTAATGTGAGATAAATAGGTGTTAAAAAGATACCTTTTATACCTCAATAGTTCCCTTCCCCATTTGAACTCTTTTAAGGGGGTCACCTCCTTCCATGTTTCCTTGCCCACTTAGGGCCAAATTTGAAAAACCAAGATTCAAACTCCTTCAAATATAAAATTGGTGAGGCCTCATACTTCATCTCGTCCCTCAATGGGACATATTTCCTCAAAGATACTTTTGAGGATTTCCCATTGTAAATTGTATTTTGGATGTCATAGGACTTGTTACCCCACTTTATATATGGCTTTTAGAGGAAATTTATAAATTTTCATTGCCATCTCAGCCTCTAGGATTATTGTCACATTTATTATTTTCCAACTAAGGCATATGCATATATATGTAACTCATGGATGTATCATTGGTTTGATGACACCTTTCCTTGGCCATATATGACCCTAGGTGTAGGAAGAGGTTACTTTAGCTACTACAGTTAGCTTGAAATGTATTCTCCATATGCATATGATAACTTCAATGTGTATTATTTCCCTTGTGATCACATAAGCACTCTATTCTAAATCTTGATGCTTTGGCTATAAGTTCTAAGCTATATTATTCCATGATGTTTCATAATTTTACTCAAAGAAGCGTGTCATATTGACGGTTTGGGAATATTCTTGGTGATTTGTGTAGGTGCTACACATCAACCTTAATGTACCCCTTAATTGGTTAGTCAAATTTTATCCCATGTCACTACATAGGACATTCATTCATTTTCTTCAGGGGACACCTTTATGATTAAGCATTAAATAGATTAATGGAAAATTATTTTCCCTTTTGTCATTTGTGATGAAAGAAAAGAAAAAATAGAAAGCCAAAATCATTAAAGATACACTAGAATGATGTATCTAAGTCTAAACTCTAAGGTTGAAGTGAAAATTCATGTAAATGTTATATCTATAAGTTGTTCCAAATTGATGAAAGCCTCATTCCCTAAGTACTATATATTAGGAAAAGGAGAAGAAATGAAAATAAGTCCCAATGAATGGTAACCCATGATAATGAAACTGGAGATCTCAAATGATAACAGAAACTATTGATAATTGTTTCCTTTGAACACTAAATGAGTGGTGTGATGAAGGAAGTATCCTGAGTAGAAATCAACTAGCCTCAGATGAATTCGAAATTCTTTAGATATAATACCTAGAAAGGGTGGCCTTTGGGTAATATCTTGGGCGATAAGCCACACTCTCTACTTCAACAAAACAACCTTGAATCCCATTTATTTCTATTGCCACCAACATCAATCTAATAGAAAAAGGGTAAAAACATAACATTGATGATATAAAATAAGTTTGGCTTGGAGAGACAAGCTGAATGCATGGAGGGATGAAACACAAAATGGAATGCAAGTGGGAGATGATGCATTTATCTTCAATGTTTATGTAATAAAATTTTATTGAGAGGGATATAACACAATGTAAAGGAGAGAGGATTGGAGTGGGGTTGAACAACAAATGAAGCACATATGAATTGAGAAGAACAGCTTGGAGTGAGGAGATTCCCATTCATTTACAATTATTATGTTTATAAAGCTCATCAAATGCATGGATGAGGGTCACATGCTAAGTGTCATGGGGGAGGGAAGCTAATTAGCACCCTTGGGTGGCTCTAATGCATAGGTTTAGACATAATCCACAATAAATGTGAGTGTGGATCCAACACAATATCAATAATTTACTATTCCTTTGATTATTCTTCAAAGATGAAGATTAGTTTAAATACCCATGAGAAAGGAATTCTAACATCCCTTGCACCAAAACTTGAAAAATATATCAAAAATTACAAATCACCTCAAGCCCATATTTATCTTTATAATAATATAATTATTTTTATCTTAATTAGAAAAATTATAATTATAGATATTAATTTTTTTAATTAAATAAAAACAATATTGAAAAAAAAAATCATGCACCTACATTATGGTTAAACCACAACTCAACATACTTTGACTTCAGTAGGCCCTCATAGTGTTACTTATTTATGTTTACTTGAGTAGGCCCTCCTAAGATCTATTTGTTTGCAAAAACTTGTCATAAAAAACAATGGAAAATGAAAAATGATTAGCCTTGAGGAATTACTTCCTTTCTACTGTACATATAATGTTAGGCCACCCTAGGGTTTAGGGTTTAGCACTGCATAGATGGGTTCAATGGATGCGAATAAGAAAAAACTGGTGGAAGCATTTATAGTTCTAGATACCCAAAGAGACGTTCTAGAGAAATGCACTCTCCAATGGAAGGAAATCACATACCATTATGCTTCACTAGAGATTTTTTCTCTAGAAGAAATTCGAAGAACTTGCAGAGAAGGGAAAAAATATGGAGCTCAAAACTACAAAAACTGAAGAATTATTGGAAAAAAAACTGAAATTGATTGAATTTAACGATGAAACATATCTCACTTTCTTAGAAGAGCAGAAGAAAGGCATCCTCATGGCCATTGAAAGTGGAAAGGGTGAAAATGGTCTCAAGTTCCTCTGCGAAAAATTATACGTAGAGGGTCTCTTTAAATTCATCGTGGAGCATAGACAAGGTGTTACCGTGCTTAGGGTTGTGTTGCATGCATTGCTGGAGAGTGCTATTGATCCCGCTTGACTGGTTTTATTTCCCTCGATGGTTTTTACGACAAAGGTTTCAGGAAAATGGGGAAGGACTTAGGCTGATAAACCAGAGATGGGCCTATTATTTTTTAATGGAATTGTTGCTTCCCCTCCTGGAGAATCCCTACAATGTGAGCTGAGTGGTCCATTGTGTCTCCAAGTAGGAAGGACTAGGTGAGGGTTAGTGAAAATAAGTGGAAGTTGAGGATTGATGTTCATGTGGATCCTGCCAATGCTTCCAAGCCATTGGAGGTCTAGGCATTCTTGCAGATAATGGCTACTTTCAACATTGTGGCTGAGTTTCTGAAATATGATATTTGTAAGCTTTTATGTGCAATATCATGGGGCACGGAAGTTTCTAAGCTCTATGGTGCTTTCATGTTTATAGAGAAAATGTCAGGTTTATTTTTGCCAAACATTATCTATTATTTTTAAACTTTAATCTAACCATCAGAGAAATTATGTGTACTATTTTTTCTCCATATGTATTGTCATCATTTGTCCATATCTGGTGTAAAAGACTTTGTATAGAATAATAACAGTACATTTCCAATGAGGATTTTTTCATTGGTGAGGTCAATGGATTGTCCATTCCTCTGGCCCTATCCTCAACTTGAATGTTGCCTCACAAATGTATGCTCCATTATCCTATCAGTTTGCTAACTTGTATGGTCAAATAGGTGAGGTTAGGTGTAATTTCCAGATAATTTACTATGAATATATGGAATGGTCAGTTATCCTCTTGTAATTCCGTTGACTTGCTTTTTCTGGTGATTCTTTGGATGAGATGAAGAAACTTGCAATTCCTAGATGATTTTATATGAATAGAAAGAATAAGCAACTACTTTTGTGGTTAATTCATGAATATTTTATTAAAATTGTCTTATCTTATCACTACTGGTGGCATGTTTCTATGAGGTTTTCCAATGAAATAGTAGTAAAATTACTAAAGAAAGTGATATGAAGCATCAAGGAGTACGTAAACCACAAGAATTCCCAAATCAATGAGATAATTTTTTTCTATTTTTTTTAATGATTCAAGAGATGTTACTTGTAGACTGCACCAAAAAGAGCAAATTTATTTTTGGCTTACATGCTAAATGCAAGGGATTTTATTTTTCCAAATCTCCCCAGTGCTTGCACCCAGTCTCTCACCCCATTAAAATTCATGCCAGGAAGGTGAGAATGTCAACTTGGTAGTCATTGATGAATTAGTAGCTCGAATAATACCAATACTTATATTTTTTTTATAGTTAAAACTAAGATCAATTGAGAATTGATAAAACCAAAGTTCAAATGAAAAAAATTATTTTATATAGAGAATAGTGTGCGTTGTTTACTAGGAATTTCTCCATTGGTTTCCTTGGGTCATTGGTACCTACGATATTGATTGGTTGATTATATACTCCTTGATATATAATATCTTGTTTGTTATATATACAAAATTCCATCTATTTAATGGCTTACAATGTTGTGTGCTTGCTCCTTCTAATATTGAAAATATATCCAATAGTCTAGCTCATTCCTTCTCTTTAGTATTTGCTTCATTTAAGTTGCTAATCATATATATTCAGGCATTGAGCTCCTTGACCAATTTGTTCAATATTTGTTCCAGTAGTTGTTTTTTTGAAGTTTCCTTTTCTCCACATTTATTATTAGAACAAAATTGTTACTTGTTTTAGAGGTTTAGGATCTCATAGAAAAATTTCAATTCCCTTTGTAACTACTCTTCCCATTTCTATGTGTGGGAGGGTATCTATTTTTCCAAAGATACCCAGGGCTTACTCTTGGCCCCAATTGGTTCAAGCTAACCCACTTTCCTTGAGATGTATGCAACAATCCTAATAGAAATAGGAGGATAATGATGTGACCTAATGAGGAGAGGCTTTGTCCTTCAGAAAAGAGCCTAGAAACTAACTCGGCTTAACAGAGTATGAGAAAAAAATAGAGAGATAACCTAAATAATATACTCCTTACATGCGGCTAACCATTCATGGAGAACTTGGCCCTAGAACAAAATTTAACTCAACAACAGACCTTCCTTTGCCCTCCTTGAAGACTACCATTTCCTAAGCCATAGATCAAACCCTTATCATGTGTCCAAATGAGGGATAAGTCTCCCCTATTTGTATAATACGATGGAAGATGAATAGACGTGTCTGTTGGGCTAATTGAGCCGACATTAGGTGAGGGCTAACCTTGATAAATTACGTGTGAGAGGATTAAATAAAAAACCCACTTCCGCTTGTCCAAATGAGACAAAACTTATATCAATTTTGGTGCTCTTGAAGATATGAGTTCAATGTTGCAATTATCTTTTGAATTGGAGCTATCGAAAAATGGAATTTTTCTCTAGTTGCGAATGTTAACACTCCCTCTCAACTAGGGAGAATTCCACCTGTCAATTTATCCATCATCATGCCATCAGACGTTATATATCATGTCAATCATCTATTCTTAGCTATACTAAATCATGAAGTAATAATGAAGAAGAATTGATCGAGAGTGAATCACAAGACCTTTCCACACTCCACTAATAGAAGTCAGTCCAGAGGTAGAACCTCAGTTGATCCCAGATCAAGATGTTTGAACACCATGCATACTAGCATAGAGAGTATGGCAATACACGATGCGTCTGTTAGTAGTGCTATGGTCTCTATCCTCATTTCCCAACTCATTGGCTAGATGAGAGGTACTTCCCATGAGTCTTGAACTACATGGGTAGGATGTTGCAAGAACATCAGCAGGGAAAGAATATATCACATCCCATTCACAATCACACGTAGAGAAAGGAGAAACCACATCCTACAAACACACATCACAATCACATGTAGGGAAAGGATGAACCTCATCCTATGAAACACATATCACAACCACATGTAAGGAAATGATGAACCACATCCTAGGAAACACATATCACAACCATATGTAGGGAAAGGATGAACCACTTCCTACATATATCACAACCACATGTAGGGAAAGGATGAACCACCTCCTACTGGTATGCAAAAACACCGAGAGTAGGGTAAGGATGAACCGCGTCCTACCCACATGCAAACCAATAATAGTAGGAAGGACCCTACGTGGGGAAAGGATGAACCACATCCCACCTACATGTCCACAAGTATATTCTTGAATGCATCTCTCACTGGGTATCTGCTGGAGAAGGTGAACCACTCATCCTACTTATATGCCATAGGGGAAGGTGAACCACTCACCCTACATGCATGTGCCCACAATCATGGGGGAAAGTGAACCAATCACCCTACACACATGTCATGTGGTATCATAGGGGAAGGTGAACCACTCACTCTGTACACAATATACCATTAGGGAAAGGTGAACCACTCACCCTATGGTCGCTCATAGTTTAATAAGTACCCCAATCCCCTAGGATTTCCCACAGCTCAATGTTCAACCGAGACCCTCGTAATAGAGTCTAATAATGATTCTAGGCCTCTTTCTGAAGAAATATAATCTTGATCTTATAGTGATAAATGGTAGAAACATTATCTGATGGATAGGCATTAAACATTATATCTCCCTCTGAATGTTGGGAAAGAAGTCTTGCTTATAACCATTAAGTCATTTTCATCCTGCTATTAATCATGTGGTCCATGTGCTGTAATTATGCAACTTAGATCATCAAAGTTATTTAAACTCAATGTTCATGGCTTGGTATTGTCAAGAATCGGACAAGAAAAGTTATCAGGGATTTTATAGCTCCCTCTGAAAGTGGATTATGGTCCTTCTTCAACCAAGAAGAAGAAATATTTCCATGACATTATTTTTGAACAATTGTATGATACTTCATTGCTAAATGACTACTATCAACGCATAAAATTACTCAATCCATAATGAGGAGTCTTTCTCATTTGGGTATTCTAAATAACCATTCTTTATGAGATTGCAGCTAGGCTATCAAACCCAGGGACTACTGCTTGTCATTCTTGACAAGACAAAAAATCTGATATGCATCATTGCATTTTCTTCCAAGTACCTCTTTGTTTCATGCTGATAAGAAGTGATACAATAAACTTGATTAGATTTCCTTCAAGAATAAAAGCTCCAGGTGAGCTGCACTTAAATCTAGAGGGTGTTGCAAAATATTTTACTAGCACATCCAAACAACTTCTTATAGTAAATATCCTGTCAAGGGATAAGCTATCAAAATTTAGATTGGTCTTGTTCACAACTTCAATTGTGAACAAGATCATCGATCATTATGTCACATCATCATAGCTATGGAACTATACAGGACAAAAAAAATATCATAGAGGATGATGGCTGAATAAGCTGAGAAGCCATACATAAGATAAAACCTCACATAGCAACACTGATGCCATATATGATGAAGAAACCATGAATCTTTATAGGGCATGGTTATGTCCTTAACTGATAGCCTTAGGTTTCTATTTCAGGAGGAATTTTTCTTCTTATAACAGAGATTATGTTCTGCTACTGAAGTTTCCTAAGGTCGTATATGAGATTTCATTTTTTCTTTCCACAACTATAGATCATATGCTTACAAAAGCTATCATTTCTTGACATCTGAAGCTATTGAAAAATGAATATTTCCTTAAGATGGCTCAACTAGAATTGAGCTTTCTTGGTGTAGGTCATAGATCTCAATCATAAACATTAGACATCATCATGTATCCTGGTAGAATGAAAAAATGTATTAAACCTTTCGAGCTACTGTTCAAATATGAAAAGAAAGGCGATAGGATTTTACTAATGACCAAGGTTTCCTTTGCACATAGAAGGCCTGACTCCTTTTTCTTTAGAGATTCCTGGAATAATAAGAGAAATATGCCTCTTCTTTTCTTATACATATTGAAGAGAGGCTAGAAGTTCAACAGAGAGGCAAATGTCCAAGGTCATGACTAGATCCAATTTAGATCAAAATTTCAATGATTTGTAAGGATGGCTGGCACCTACCAATTACATTTTTCCAATTCTAATTGTAAGTATGTGTCCATGATGATGCAAAAATAGGTTTTCCTGTAAATATGATGCCATTATTCCTCATTCAGAAGAGATATTTTATGTGAGTTGAAATGCAATTTTACATTATCCAATCGGAGACATCACAAAGTAGAGTTACTGTTAACATCCAAAGTATACTGTAGTCATAGCACCATGATGAGAAATATGTTCAAGATTCTGTAAGTTATATGATATCCAAATATCAAGGAAAACCAAGACAAAATAGATAGCTCTCACGTTGAAAATATCTCTTATTCTGAGCACTAGGTGTCATCAAAATGCATACTATATGCATATATAATTTCAATTGGAAATGCTACGTGAAGAAAAACCACTATCCTTTACATTGTAATATGTATGTATATATACACAAGACCTTTTTATCTATACATATTGTAGCTTGAATAAGTGCTCAGTCCAGATACATATGTATACCCATAGCCTCGGTTCAGGCAGATCCCGCAGCTCAAACAAAGACTCAACTTGTAGTTGCGCTTCATGATTTTTTGCAGCCATGGTGGTACTTTGAATTGAGATCTTACGAAGCACCGAACTTGATCATCTTTAGCCTTAACAAGATCTGAACTGAAATGTGCGTTGATATGATTTAATTGAGATTTCCACTACACCAATGTATAAGGGTATATATATCTGTCACGTCTGCTACATTTCACTGGCATTTAAGATCACTGTCTTGAGTTAGGATCAATGTCACGTTTCTTGCTTACTCAGAATGACAATAGTTGCCATAACTTAGATTATGTTGCATCACATGGGTATATAGCAGAGCTTAGATCTTGTGGAGACAATTGTCATTTTAATCACTGTCATACTTCCAAATGTATCACTATTATATGACCTAATTTCTACTATGTACCACAGTCTCAAGATTTATTGTTATGTAATAAGGTGACTGCATATATAACAAGAATGACTGCCCTATAACAAGGTTGCTACCAGTTAGTCAAGGTTATATATCATAAATATGAAGATCATTGTTATACATCAGGCTTACTGTCATATACATATCACTTGTCATGTCATCAAGATCACTGTTGTTTCTAACATAGATTAAGGTTAAACCTAGTCATACCTCAGGAAAATTATTTTCATACCTTAGAAGATAACACAAACTACCTTGAACTATTGTTAAACCTGAGCAACAACCTCACATTACTATCTTGCATTTCTGTATTCACAGTTGGAATAACGTGTATCCAAATCATGTAATTCACATCTCTAAAATTTAACTTTGTGAACTACAGTCCCTAACCTTCTAGCTCTTTGCTTATATTATTGAGCTTCGAGAATGGTGCCCTTAACCCTGGAATTTTTAGAGCAACGAGATTCATAGAACTGCAATCTAAGAGCTTCTTGAAAGGAAATTCCCAAATGAGGCCCAAATTAGCTGTTCCATCAACTCTCAAGTCTTGCCCATCTACAATAGCAAAAATTCCAGCAAATCCATATGACCCAGAAATTGGAAATATTCATAATTCAATGTTGTCTGATATTGGATAAGGGACCATGGAGATTTGTCTGCATCTCTTTAGTGATTTCTCTCTTTGTCTTGGGCTTGTCCTCAACCTAGCTCTAAAATCATGTTAATTTTAGTAAACATGTTCTTTGCATAGGTTAGATACTTCATTCAACCAAATGCCCATTATTTCAATAGAAATCACTTAAAACATTATATGATAGTAACTAACAAAAGAACATAAATGATAGATGTTGAAGACAAGCCAAGATAGAAAGACAAAAAAATATGGCACAAACCAGGGAAAAACCCTTGTTCAAATCTTCTTATTATTAATCATCAAATTTTCAGCAGAGAGAAAGTAAAGAACAATGGTTCAAAGTCAATGTTGTCTTCTCAATATGAAGATCTGATCATGACATCCCTTAAGAATATACAAAACAATGATCTACTCACAATTGTAATCTATGCATGAAATGTAGATAGCCGAGAAGGATAAGTGTTTTTAGGGCTGAATATAGTCATCCACCTAAGACTATTTAGGGATGCACAAGAGTCGTTAATAACCATCCAAAACTCATCCTCTTGACTGTGGCTTACCTTAATATATAATGAGCTTTTATTAGAATGAGATTATAACCATGATAGGAATCTCGTCCTACATTCCTTGAGATATATGCATCAGCCCTAACAGAAATAAGAGGACAGTGATGCAGCCTCGTGAGGAGATGGTTCCTCCTTTAGAGAAGAGCCCAAAAATTAACTTAGCCTACTAGAGTATGAGCCAACAATAGAGAGATAACCAAAACAAGATACTCCTTACCTGCATCTGACCATCTGTGGAAGACTCGGCCTAGAACATAAATCAAGCCTACAACAGACCTTCCTTTGTCCTCCTTGAATACCACCAATGCCTCATCCATAGATCAAGCCCTTATCATGTGTCCAAATGAGGGATCAGGCTCCCCTATTTATATAATACGATGGAAGATGAATAGACGTGTCTCTTGGGATAATTGAGTAGACATAAGGTGAGGGGCCTAGCTTGAAAAATTACGTGTGAGAGGATAAAATAAAAAAAACCACTTTGCTTGTCCAAATGAGTCAAAATTTATATCGATTATGGTCTTCTTGAAGAGAGGAGTTCAATGCTGCAATTATCTTCCCAATTGGAGATATCCAAAATTGGAATGTTTTCCTAGTTTCCAATTTTAATGCTTTTAAATCAAAGAGGTAGCTACAAGTCCTTGAAGTTGATTGGCTCTACAAAATTTTGAAAGATGTAAGCCTTGAATATGCAGAGTTATGTTTCTTCCAGATATTTGCTTCCCTCTTGAAGCAATTTTGCGTTCCTTAAGAACTTGATGCAACTGTTTCCAAAAGAATTCTGTGTGTCAAAGATCGTTTTTTCCCAACTTCTGTTATTTTGTGGGTGTTTTCTCTTGTTTCTAAGCAAAGGAGGTGACCATAACCACCATTTAATCTACCTGTTAAGAGTTTCTTGGGCAGATAGTCATGTGACTTCGCAAGGCAAATGTATGCATTATTTTTACATATATCTAAAGACAAAAAAAGGTTCTTTACGATTTGGGTCATATCAATCTGTCTTTTGGACTAAAATCATACCTAAGCCAACTTCAGGTTTTCTCTCATTAGTTTGGTGTTGAGACAAATCATCACATCCCAAAAGATGAAAGGGTTTGTTGAACCAGAAACATGAAACACTTATCTTTTACATGAGGTTCGTTGTAGATATCATTTCCCATTCTATGATTATCATAGATATATTTGAAGCTTTAACTTTGGTACATTGCAAGGTTCTCTTTATTCATGAAGTGACTTTAAATGAAAAGTGTAATAGCAACACCCAGACTTGTTATGCAATTGCACAAGCCTGATGATGACCCCATATGCACATGTACATTACATGCATCTAAGCACATATTGCAACTCCTTGTGGAGGAGCTCCACTTGATCTTCTTAGAGACACTATATAGTATGACGTAATATTTCTTTGTGGGTTCTATACATATGTTTAGCAATTTTGGCTTAGGATCTCTGCTCTAGAAGGTAAATTTCCCTAGAGTTGGCCACTAAGACACCCAAAACTGCTTACCTATCCCCTCTAGCTATATTTGGAGCAACATTGATCCTATTGAGTCCTCAAGCAAGGTCCTGTAAGATATGCATTACCTTGGCCCCACCTTCTAGTCCCAATTACCTGAACTTTATCTTCGCTCAAGATTTCCAAGTGTTGTCTTTCCATGTGAACGCATAACTTGACCATGATGTGTGCTACATAACATGGTTACCTATAGGGTTGTGTAATCCATGTGGGGTGACTCACTTCTATTTGTGACCTATAAAAATAAAATCCCTTCTCACTTCTCCACTTAAAAAAGGGTCATTACAAGGGTCTGAGACATCAAAACTGAATACTTGAAGGTTTATTAGGAAATAAGGTTTCTTTTGGGTTTGGTAAAAGAGGAAGGATATAAAAAAAACCATTTGAACAGGTTTCTAGTTCAACACCAATCTCTTGCACATCAATTTGTGGATGTCTATTAAGCTTTATCATCCCTAATTAAATCAAATAGAGATGCATTTATATTTGGCTAGAATTTGTAACAATGTTGTAAAAAAAAAACTTTGTATCATATATTGGGTAGGCTGGAGCTTTGTTGGACATGAAATTTAGATTGCACAAT
Source organism: Pinus albicaulis (assembly GCA_034641835.2). Classification (NCBI taxonomy): domain Eukaryota; kingdom Viridiplantae; phylum Streptophyta; class Pinopsida; order Pinales; family Pinaceae; genus Pinus; species Pinus albicaulis. The sequence continues at coordinate 88,555 of JAXQQM020079642.1, forward strand.
ATGTGTATTGATTCGTCTGGACAATTGAAACACTGTTCTTTCAACTGCAACAAGGTTAATACCAAGTCTAAAACAAACAGGGGACCTATTCTATGATTTCCAGTCAAAAACCAAGATGTTGATTTTGCTATGATGCCCATAACAGAGAATAGCAATGTTACTTGCATACCAAGTAGCACAACCATGCTTGCCAACAAAAGAGACTGAAATAGGAAAACAAATTGGTTAAACCAATGTTAATGGAGTAACTGCAAAACATAGTGTTGAACTTGGTTTCCCTTCTTATTAGCTTGCATGTGTTTTACAACAAACCCTGCACTTTTAACAATAAAGAATACTTCATTTTATGGCTAACCTGAATGTATTCACTTGCTATTAGATGAATTGGAGCAAGATCATTAACAAGCTAATTGCCCCATAACTAACATACTTCAAAAACAAGACTGGTATGTGTGTTGTTCCTAGTTGAATTCTAAGTGGAGGCATTTCTGCTATTTTGAGTTTGTATACTATATTTTAGTTGGTGAAATGTTGTAGTATTTCCTTCTAAGAATTTTTAATTGCAGTAGTCTAATTAGGCGGAGTAATTGCCTAGCTTCCGTCACCAGTCCCTAAACATTCCAGCTCCGGCAAGGATTTGCTCCAGCCTCTGACGCAGTCACAATCAAATCCTCTCGGATATAATTTCTGACATGAATCTACCAACCCGTTGTCTGCACATATTCTGAGACTAATTCAAGTTAGCAAGCCATTTTTCCCTCCACGCCCTCCCGCTCCTGCTCCGATTCTCCTCACTAGCGGCCATGTTCCCTTACAAATTTGGTCTTGGCAGCGCAAAATTCCTCAGATATGGTCCTATGAAGGTAACCACAGATCTAGAAATGCACCTCTACAATACCTGCTTCTGCCAAAGGCAGCTCTGAGTGCATATCCAAGAAAGGGAGAAGGGATGTCGGAGCCGAGCACCTGCTACGGGGAAGAAGCACGTGCAGGAATCTTGATGTTATCTTAGCTTGTACCATTAACGTGGACCCTCTTACTCAGTATTTTAAAAAGTAAGATATTTTTTGGTCCATTAGATTTCAACTCTTTTAGTTTATTCTTCATGACACTAAAGAGTTGAGGCCATTGTCAATGTCAGAGGCTCCTACCAAGGGTTGAACATGACACAGTTATGAAAATAACTAGAGAATGTTTGGTTTTGAAAGACCAAATATTATATTCAGAAAATTTTCATATAGTAAAAGAGTATATCCATAAAATAAAGCTTGAGGATTTCAATCATCACTTAGGTAAAACAATTGAAACTCAGGATGAGTGAGAAAAAGTAGGAAAATTTTATCAAAGCTAAATTGAGACATGCGTCTAAACTTTTTTGGATATATATTACATTTAACTCAATTTCTTCAAGAATCTCCACAATTTACATACAGAGTTCAATTTTATTTTATTTTAACAATCTTTTTAATGCTATAATTGTTTTTTGCATCCTCGGGTCTTTTCCTATCTGCATGAAATAAAGCACCATCTATAAATAAATAAATAAAGGTTGCGTTAATCACATGCCACCAGAAATATTAGTTTTATTTTCAAGATACGCCATTCAAATCAACTATTTCTTGAAGGTGTGTGATGTCCTTTTGGATTCCATTTTTCCAATCCACTAATATGAAATCAACGATCATACCTTACTCAAAAAATCTCTTAGCTATTGAAATTGAAATTAATCCTCATTGACCCACAAATTTCCATGTACCAGAACATAAATACAAATGGTGACTTTCATGGAATCCGAAACAATGTTTGTTGTAATAGTAGAGAAATCATATTCAAAATTGGTCTGTTGTGAAGTTGAAAGAATGTGTCCTTTGGGATGTCTTCAAATTCCAAGGCACCCTTTCAACTTAGCTTCCACATACTTATGATCACTTGGGCCTGCCATAATTCCATGAGAAAGAACAAGGAGGTAATTAGGTGTAAGATCCCCATTCACTCCATTGTTTTTCGCTACTTGAATCTTTCTTATACATCATGGTTGTCATCCCACTTCTTATTCTTTGGATTGGAATCTCTGTTGGGTGGTGATGACAAGGATGGAAGACTTTTCCTTCTCCTGTTCCATCTCATCATGTTAAAATGTCACAGGAAGAGTAGTCTCGTGATCTCCTCCAAGAAAACCAATATCCTCCCAGCAGTTCATCTCTACATCATTTCTAGCTTGATTGAAAGTTTCAATCTGAGAAAAGAGGTTATGGTTTTCTAAAATCTGCAAAATCATAGTGCACCAATTATTCACAATCCCCTTCACATTCATGAGGATCATTATCAAACTCTGGTGGTCCATCAAATTATAGATCAAACAATATACCCCTCTTTTGTTCCAAGAAAAGGTGGTTGTTGTTATACTTTAGTGGCATTTTTAATAGCATCAACAGTGCTAACTTATCCTACATACTGGATTATATCTTCAGTATTTGAAATTTCCATGATTACTGTCATGAAGAAATGAAAATTCTTCAAACGCCACTATATGGTGCCATTTTCACCATCATGACCATCCTGGGCATCAACCAAAAATGAAGTGATCTTAGCTTGATGTTATCTTATATTGTACCATTAACGTGGACCCTCTTATTCAGTATTTGAAAAAGTAAGACATGTTTTGGTCCATTTCTACTTAAATTTCTGAGAAATATTTCTACTCTTTCAGTTTATTCTTCATGACACTAAAGAGTTAAGTCCATTTCCAATGTCAAAAGCTCCTGCCAAGGGTTGAACATGACATAGTTATGAAAATAACTAGAGAATGTTGGCTTTTGACAGACCAAATATTATATTCATAAAATTTGCATATAGTAAAAGAGTATATCCATAAACTAAAGCTTGAGGCTTTCAATCATCACTTAGGTAAAACAATTGAAACTTGAGATGAGTGAGAAAAAGTAGGAAACTTTTATCAAAGCTAAATTGAGACATAAGTCTAAAATTTTGTGGATATATATTACATTTAACTCAGTTTCTTCGAGAATCTCCACAATTTACATAAAGAGTTCAACAACATTTTTTATTTTTAACAATATTTTTAATGCTAGAATTGTTGTTTGCATCCTAAGGTCCTTTCTTGTCTAAACGAAAAGAAGCACCAGCTATAAATAAATAAAGAAAGGTTACATTAATCACATGCCACCAGAAATATTGGTTTTCTTTTCAAGATATGCCATTCAACTCAACTATTTCTTGAAGGTGTGTGAAGTACTTTTGGATTCCCTTTTTCCAATCCACTAATATGAAATCATGGATCATCCCTTGCTCACAAAATCTCTTAGCTATTGAAATTGAATGAATCTTAATCGACCCAAAAATTTCCATTTACCAGAACATAAATGCAAATGTTGACTTTCATGGAATCTGAAACAATGTTTGTTGCCATAGTAGGGAAATCATATTCAAAATTAGTCTATTGTGAAGTTGAAATAATGTGTCCTTTGGGATGTCTTCGAATTCCAAGGCACCCTTTCAACTTAGCTCCACATACTTATGATCACGTGGGACTGCCATAATTCCATGAGAAAGGATAGCGAGGTAATTAAGTGTAAGATCCCCATTCACTCCATTGCTTTTCGTTACTTGAATCTTTCTTATTCATCATGGTTGTCATCCCACTTCTTATTCTCTGGATTGGAATATCTATATGGGTGGTGATAATAAGGATGGAAGACTGTTCCTTCTCTTGTTCCATCTCATCATGTTAAAATGTTGTAGGAAGAGCAGTCTCATGATATTCTCCAAGAAAACCAATATCCTCCTAGCAGTTCATCTCTAGATCATTTCTAACTTGATTGAAAGTTTCAATCTGAGAAAAGAGGTTATAGTTTTCTAAAATTTGAAAAATCACAGTGCACCAATTATTAAAAATCCCCTCCACATTCATGAGGATCATTATCAAACTCTGATGGCCTCAAAGTACAAATCATACGATCTACCCCTGTTTTGTTCCAAGAAAAGGTGGATGTTGTTATATTGTAGTGGCCTTTTTAATAGCATCAACAATGCTAAATTATCCTACACACTGGACTATATCTTCATTATTCAAAATTTCCATGATTACTGTCATGAAGAACTGAAAATTCTTCAAATGCCACTAGCAGGTGCCATTTTCACCATCATGACCATCTTGGATATCAACCAAAAATAAAGGGAATATCTCTGTTTTTATTTTTGAGAAAAAATCCTGTGTCAAGGAACTCTCAATACTGCTGCTATATTAACCTCCCAATTTTCCTAACAAAGGTTCACATCTGTGGGATCATCAAAACTATCCATTTCAATTTCTAGAATAGCTAATCCTTGTTCTGAATTTTTTCCTTTATTTGCACCAGTGAATCGCTTCTCATGTGATACACCGGTTCGATCATTTTGTCCTACATTCTCATCCCTGATAGCCCCACAATTCTCCTCTTGAATTGGAATACTTTGAGGAAGAGCATGGGACTTCTCTTCCTACAATATTTTATTCTTCAACCCCATGCATTTGTTTCCTTCAAAAAGACTAAGAAAGCCATCCTGTTGCAAGGCTTCCAACAAGTCTAGATAAATACTTCCAAAACATTTTTATCTTGAGCCACATAATCTAAGATAGCTCACAATCCCCATCTCTGCACCATTATCAACTTCACATGCCAGTGTGCCATTGATTTCTCAAATATTTAACCCTATATATCACTCTTTGTTCCTCATTGACTTCCATAGCTTTTCAGTGTTCAAAGATCTACATTGAAGAGAGTCTCCTCAAGTAGATTTATCTTGTAAATTTAGGAATCTGTCAGTGGAGTTAGTTTTATCAAAATGAGAAGTGGTAGGCATATGTGTTTTTGGGCTTTTCCTTTCTGTTCTTTCTTCGTTTTCTTCAGCCAGTTGCAACAAGATGAAGTGGGTTTGTGAAGACAGAGGGCACCCATTTTTCTATCAACAAGTATCCTCTGCTTGTTAATGGGTTCAACTCGTATAGGTTAATGACTGTGGCAACAAACTCAACACAGAGAAATAAGGTTACCTTTGTTTTTGAACAAGCTGCAGCTCATGGGCTTAATGTTGCCATAGGTTACATTTTTTTTGCATAAGTACAGGTCTTGTTGGTGTTATTTCAGAGGTGTTTTTCTAGATCTGAGGTTACCTTCAAATAAATTTGAGCACTGGATCTGCAGAATTTTGCGCTGCCTAGACCAGCTTTGCAAGGGAATAGGGCCTCTGGTGAGGAGAAGCAGAGCAAAGAAGGAGGGTGCAGAGGGAAAAATGGCTTGGGAATTTGAATTAGTCTCAGAATATGTCCAGACAGCCTGTTGGTAGATTCATCTCAGAAATTATGTCAAAGACATCTGATTGTGACTGTGTGGGAAGTTGGAGGAATGCCTAGCTAGAGCTGGAAGGTTTCCCAACTGGTGACGAAAGCCAGGAAATTCCTCTGCATAGCTAGACTACTCCTTTGTAATTTGGACTAAAACACGTTTAACTAGGTAGTTTTCAAGACATGCCTGGCTATGAGATTGCTTAAATCATTTCAGCACACAAAAATAGGGGTGTTATCTTGGCAATTAAAAAATGGCATGGAATATGAAGTTGTCCATTCACCATGCCCTTGTTGCCTATGAATAATGAGCTTTATTAATTGAAACTAGACTTCCTTTATACTGCAGAATACTGCAACAACATTTTTATATACTTTATTGTAGTTGGTGATATTTTGAAGTATTTCCTTCCTGCACAAAAAGGTGAATTATTGTAAGCCACAAGATCTAGTCTTGGTTAATGAGGTCAATATATTTACCTTTAAAATTTTATTATTATCTAAATGTAAAAAGTTGAGAGGTTCTTTTTTCCCCTGTTCCCAGGTATTTACATAGCATTAGGATTGAATGGTGTATTCTTGATTCTTAGTGTGCAGACACATGTCAGAGCTTTGACAAGGGTTAGTGTAGAGCATAAAATTTATTGTGACATCGATAGAAAATTTTTGCTATCCTTTGAAGCACATAATTCAAGGTTGTAAATATCTCAGAGATTTTGGATTCTGGAATAAAAAGAAGAGAAACATTTAGCAGGATTTCAGTTTCTGCAAGCTCCTTGGAATGTTGTATTTTATATTTGAGTGCAATGAACAACTAGTTGAAAACATGGGTTTAAATAGATGTCTAACATAAAAGTTTGGATCAAATTTTCTAGTTTGTTCTAGATTTCAATTTTATGACATCTTAGATGTTGCATTTAAACTACAAGGGAATGCTATACGTATTGATTCAAAAAGTTATGTTCTTTAGAGTTCAATCTTGTAAATCATAGTTGCTTCCTATCGTATTGACAAAGTGAGTTGACAATCATGGCATATTAAAGAAGCCTAGTGTATAACCGGAGGAAATGCATGATGTCAAGAACTCTATTCTGCAATATTAGGGTTGCCTTTGATTAATCTTTGTCATGTGTTTCTGAGTGCAAATCCAATTGCGAGTAGACACTCCACCTAGTTAGAGAAATCTTAAGTCTACACTGGTTAGTATGTGTATCCAATGCCATATATATAGCTCCCTCCTAATGTGAGTGTCACAACCTCTGATAGAGTATGGGCCATTTTTTAGTTGAATTCTCTATGAGTGAATTGTGTTGGTTGTAAACTCTAGGTGGTGTGATAGACCTTCCTGAAGCTTCCTATACATTTAGGTGGAGTTCATTGAGAATATGAATGAACCATGCACGCGAAGGTGATCTTAGTGGGTCGATATTATAAATTGGACCCAAAAAAACATTGAGTACTGAATTATGATCCAACCTGAGAAATCCTGAGCAACACTGCAACTCAAGAAGGCATCCTCCATCGTATTTTCCTTTTAAGTCTTAATAAGTCACACAAATTCCTAACCATCCTGCATTGTGTATATTATCTTTATCTTTTAAACTCTGATTGGATGAATTTCTTCCATCCAGAAACTTGAAATTTGAAGGAGTCTATGGTTGTCTATTTAGAAGTTCTTCATTGTTATTTGAAACTTTGAAAATGTTAAAACTAGACAAATGAAGTGTTACCTGATGAATAAATATGTGTGAAATGGTTTTCTATCAATAACTTAAAGAAGAAAAAATGGGAGTTATTTATTTTTTGAATTGTCAGGAAGGAGGAGAATAGTTATGTAGATGATAAAAACAACTGAAGAGCTAATTGAATTCATGAAGATAAATTCTTGAATTCAATAATAGCAGTGCATGCTATTTGATGAGTTATTTTTTACAAGATTTATTTATGAAATTGGTCAAATAGTGGAAGGAATGTAATAATTTGCAAGGAATGTCCAAAGTTTCTAGGATTATTTTTTTTCCATGGAGAAATTTTATTTTTATTTTTATTTGAAAAGAACCAGAATACAATATTCAAGTGCACAGTGAAAATATAGTGTTTCATCGCTAACTATCTACTTGATTTTAGTTTACTTGTTCATATGCCCTAGAAAAAAGTATGACTCTTCTACTAAAGGGAGATCATTGTGTGTGTCCATGACTTAACTTCAGTTCATTGTTCAACATTACATAAAACATATGACTAGTCTAATAATAGTGTTGCCACAGTGGTTATACTTCAAGGTATTTTGAGAAGGGAAGGAAAGTAGGCAATAATTTCTTGGAAGAGCTCTTATAAAGAAATTTGAAAGCCTATGTTAATGACTTCATCTCGTTTTTTGATAAAAAATAAATAGTTGGAAGACAATCAAGTATCTATCACTTATTTTCATCCCAAGGAAATAAATATTAAATGGAATTACACAAACATAAATGTGTCTTTGGAAACTTCTCAAAGCCCAAAGGTCTTGTAAGACATTAGGGTGCAGACCTCCTCCACACAAAATGTTGGTGTGTGAGAATAAATATTTACTTTATTATTCACATTGCAAGCATATATTCTCCTCATACACTATAAAAAACTATATATCACATTTATGAAATTTCATATTTGTTAGGTGGTTTTACCACATAGCCCCTATTTTTCTAAATAAGACTAGATTCTATTACTGGAAGAAAATATGGTACATACAGAGGTGTGCCTTCATAGGCATGACGAGTTCAGCAAAATATCAAAAAAAAGCGCTGCCCATAGGGGGAAACCAGCGTGATATAAGTTTAATTGCTACCTCTAAGGAGGAAACCAGCATTAAGCAAAAAACCTGAAAACTGTAGCAGTATGAACCAGCATTAAACATAGACATAGGACTGTAACAGTGTTTTGTCAAGCCCGCAGGCCAGGAATTCTGAAGACTCCATCCAGACAAAAAATCTGACCTGAAAGACACAAAATAACTGAGAATCCTAGATACCATAATCGTCGGAGGGGGGTTCTTCTTCGATTCTGCATCCATAGCCATAATCATCATCGTCCTGAGTGGGATTCGCTGCCGCGCCTGCTTCGTGCTGCTCCGTTGGCGTGCCTTTGAAACTGGAACTGCCACCGCCATGCTTGCCTCCCTCAGCGTCTTGTGAGCGGTTCTGCGCATCAGTTTGGATAGCCTGGTCAGACCCAGGGGTGCGGAGCTGAATTCCCGGATGCGCAGGAGGCAAGGTCATCGAACCGAATTGAGGGAGTTCTTTGAACGTTACAGTGATCGTCGCCACCACCATAGGCTGGGAAGTGAGGCAGGGGAAGTGAAACAAAGCCGTGGACGGGTTTACCAGATGAGCAGACTCAGCACTGCGAGGGTTGGTGGGAGGCGGGGGGACAAATGCATCGCGCGGAGGAGAGGGCGGGTGATGGACCAGCGAGGAGGGGCCATGCAAAGTTCTGCGCCTGTTAGAGGCTCGAGGAGAAGCGCGACGGGGGGAGTCAGAAGCCGAGGAATTCGAAAGGCTGGAGGGGGAGCGACGCCTAGAGGCGGGCCTGGCTCGAGTGCTGCCTCTGCGGCATCTGAGCCTGTGCCGAAGCCGAGGCATTTTCTCACTTGGAGAATGCAGACGAGTCGGAGAGAATTGTAGAGTGACAGGCGGAAAAGGCTGAGGCGGACCTGCAAGAAGCCAGGGGCAAAACGTGCTTTGAGAGTGATGAAAGCCAGGAATGAACTCCACACAGCAATAAAGATTACACCTCCGACCCATAGCAGTGCGAGAATTGGCAATCTTGGCCTCCGGAGGACAGCTTGAGCCGAGCGGAACGATGAAATTATGCATTGTGACAAGCCAAATAAATTGCAGAGCCCAACAGTGAAGCATCGAGAAGGCGAGAATGCGTCTGCAGATGGAGGACGACGTCGAGTTATGGAGGCGGCCTCGTCTTCCCCACCGGCTTGAATGACAAGTTGGGTGATGAACCATGTTATAAATGCATCCGGGGCGAATTGAATGCAGGTGGCCGGCGGCCATGTGGCCTTGCCACGCGCCAGCCAGATCACCGATCTTCCCCATATCAACTGGATACACCCGCATCCGGGGTGGTGTTGTCCTTGTGCACCAACTGAGTGCAGTCCTATAGGAGTTTGCTGTCATTGAGATTGGAGAGAGGTCCAGCAAAGAGGATTTGAGCACTGGTAACTCCTTTGTTGGCCAGTAGATCCGCGACCTTGTTACCCAATCTTTTAACATGCTTTAGAACGATGGCTTTGTTTTGTTGCATCCAGTTGGCCATGAGTTCTAGTCTAGCCGTCAATCTCCAGCTATCAGAAACTCGTGAAGGGGGAGAGCCTTAGAGTAGTTTCTGCGCTATGTTGATGAGGATCTGAGAATCACCCTCGATTTCCAGAGGAAAGAAGTTGTTGAGCTGCGCAAGTTGTAGCCCTTGCCATAGTCCTTCAAGCTCTGCCGAGTTGTTGGTGTCCCATCCTATAGATCCATAGTAAATGAGCAGAGGTCTCCCATGGTGGTCCCTGAAGATGCCCCCAAATCCAGCCTCCCCTGGGTTCCCTTTGGATGCCCCATCGAAATTGAGCTTTAGGGAGCCCATAGGGGGGTGGTCCCAATTGTGGTTCGTAGGGGAATGATGTTTTGAATGATTTCCTGAGGTGTTCATTGGCAGAAGAGTAAGTTGCCAACTTTCCCAAATGCTTTTTTCTGAAGGTTGAGAGGGGAAGTCATCTTGATGCCAATTTCGAAGACTTAAAGTTTCTTGGAGGTTCCTGCAAAGATTGCTCCAAAGGACATCGAAGGGAGTGCTTTGGCCTTTGAAGACTCGCCTGTTCCGTTCTTTCCAAATGTTCCAGAGCGTGAGGCCTGGAATGATCAGCCACAGGGCGTTGAGAAGAGCACAGTTGTAGGGGGCTGTTGGCCAGTTGCGTATAAGGGCATTCAGGTCTGCTCTGTTCCTGCCATCTCTTCTGCATTTGAGACTGATGCTGTCCCAAAGCGAGGCTGCCAGAGGGCACGTGATCATGAGATGGTGGATGTTTTCCTCCTGATTGGCGCAGTTTGGGCAGCGTGAAGGGCCAGTGAACCCTCTTTTGAGAAGGTTGTCCCAGGTGAGAATTTTGCGATGGCTAAGGAGCCACAAGAAAGTGGAAATTTTAGGCCAAAGATGAGGTAGCCAGAGCCCCTTCCAAATGGGGTATATGGGATCTTGGGTACGAATGAGAAGCGAATAAGCTTCCTGAGTTGTGAACGTGCCCTTGGTGGTGTAACCCCATCGAATGATATCTGGCTGCTCTGAGTATCTTAACTTCCTGCTGTTTAGCTCCTTCTCTAGCTGCGCCTGAACATGATCATGCTGCTGATTCAAACAAGTGGTTGTTGATTTCCATTGGCGGAATCCTTGGATGGGGACCTCCTCCCAGAAATGGCAGACTGGACCTTCAATGGAGTGGATCTCCTGCGGTTGGAGCTGAGGATCTATGGATGACAACAGGCGGGGTCTTTGCTGCCAAGCGTCTATCCAGAAGCGAGCAACTTGACCGTTGTGAACTTCCCAGAAACTGTGCTCTTGGATCAGTTGTCGGTGTTACTTCGCTGCGTTCCAAATCAATGAACCCGAGTCGGCTGTGGTGAGTCGGATGAGCTCAGAGGTGGGTCTGTGATTGGCATATTTGTCAGTCCAAAGCCTCGCCCATGGGCTGTGAGGTTTAGACAGCCAATTCCACCAGAATTTTGCACCCATGATGGCTTTGCTATGATAGGGATCACGAAGACCCAGGCCTCCAGCATGCTTAGGGGTGCAGATAGTGGCCCATTTGACTAGAGCCCATTTCTGATTATGACCAGAGGCTCCCCAGAGAAAGTTGCGTTGAAGAGCCTTGATTTTCTTGAGGACCCACTGGGGTGCAGCCAGGATAGAGAAAAGGTAGAGGGGCATGGATTGAAGGACAGCTTTGACAAGAATAAGTCGACTGGGCAGGTTGAGAGAGCGAAACGTCCAAGAGGAGAGTCTGGTTTCAATTTTTTCAAGCAGTTGTTTCCAGGATGAGTGCTTCGGGGCAGAGTCTATGAGGGGGGCGCCGAGATAGTTAGCTGGAAGTTTGGCTATGGTGAAGCCCAAGATCCAAGCGATTTGAGCTTGAGTATAAGGCGATGTATTGAAGAAAAATATTTGGGACTTCGTGGCATTGACAGAGGTACCCGAAGCTTCAGCAAAGGTGTCAAGGATGGCTTTGAGGGACGAGGCTTCTTGGGAAGAGGGATGCCCAAAGAGCATGTTGTCGTCCACAAATTGCTGATGCGTGATGGGTGAGGAGCCATGAACAGAGATGCCTCGAATCTGCTTCTAGTGCATGGCTTGCTTGATGTATCGTCCAAGACCTTCAGCCATTAGAACAAAGAGGAAGGGGGATAGAGGGTCGCCCTGACGGATACCACGAGAGGGAGAGAAAGGACGCGAGGGAAAACCATTGACAAGGATGGAAAAGAAGGAGGAGGAAATGAGACTCATGACCCAATGAATCCAAGAGGGGTTAAAGCCAAAGGCTGAAAGTACCTGGCGAATGTAATTCCAACTGAGTTTGTCAAAGGCTTTAGACAGATCGATCTTCAGGAGCATTCCAGGCTTTTTGATCTGCTTTAAGGAGTGAATAACCTCGTGGGTAAGTATGATGCCGTCCAAGATTTTTCGGCCCTCAACGTACCCAGTTTGCTCGGAGGAGATGAGAAGAGGTAGGAGTGGCTTGAGCCGATTGGCGATGACCTTGGAGATGATTTTGTAGATGACGTTGCAGAGGGCTATGGGTCTAAATTTTTCCGGAGAGGCAGCATGGTCGACTTTGGGGATGAGGGCTATGAAGGTGGCGTTGAGAGACGGAAGGAGCCAATGCATGGTTCTGGACTCCTCTACTAATTGCCAGACCTAATTTTTTATCAGATCCCAGAAGTGGTGGAAGAAGCAGGCTGTGAATCCATCCGGTCCTGGAGCCTTGCCTTCTTTGTTCTGAGCGACAGCTTGTTCAACCTCCAAGAGTGAAACCGGCCTCAGGAGGAGCTGATTGTGCTCTTTCGAGATGAGTTTAGGGATGTGAGGAAGGATCTTGTTGATCGTTGTCTGCCTGTCCGGTCTATCTTCTTGCAGAACCGTTTTGAAGTGAGTTGTGAGTTCTGATTCAATTGCCTGGTGTTCTTCTAGGCGTTCTCCTGCTTGGGTCTGGAGGAATTTGATGTTATTGTGCATCCTGCGCTGGATGGTGGAGCGATGAAAGAATTTTGTATTCCGCTCACCCTCCTTTAGCCAGCGAATGCGAGATTTCTGCTTCCAAATAATCTCTTCCTGCTATCGCCGGTCCTCCAGCTGCTTAAGAAGGTTTTTCTCTTTTGAGATCATCTCCTCAGTGCGTCCCTCTTGGATGATGTGAGTCTGTAGCTCCTCCATTTCTTTTTCGAGCTGCTTTTGATGCTGAAAGATGTTCCCAAAGGTGGAGTGATTCCATCGCTTGATGTGAGTCTTGAGGTCCTTAAGATGCTACTGAAATTGATACATCTTGGATCCTGGTGGTGGGATGAAGGTGTTCCAGGCTGAGTTGACCATGTCCTTAAAACCTGGATGTGTGAACTAGAAGGCTTCAAAGCGAAAAGGCCTTTTGGAGGTGTTTCCAGGTCTGGACCATTGTAATGAGATGGGCCAGTGATCAGAACCAGCAAAAGGCAGGATAGAGGTATGGAAATCGCTCCCAATGTGTATTGCGTTGTCGGAGAGTAAGAAACGATCCAATTTGGAAGCTATTTGTTGAGGGCCAGCATGTTTGTTGCTCCAGGTGTGAATGCCGTTGGCAAAGGGGATGTCGATTAGCCAATTGCGTTGAATGAATTCTTTGAAGTGGGTGTTGTCTCCTTCAAGTTTGGCCCGACCACCTCTTTTTTCCTCAAGATTTGTAATCATGTTGAAGTCACCTCTTAGTATCCAAAGGGGGTGGTTTCTGCTGGAGTTGAGCGCTTCTATAGTGTTGAGAAGAGAAATTTTCCTTTGTATGTCCTGGGGGAAGTATACATTTGTGAAGTGACCATGCAGATTTGTTCCCAGAATGTGGAATGTAGCTTGAATCAGATTGTGGGCAGCGTGAGCGTCGCTGATTGAGATTGACTGAGGGTCCCAGGCAATGGCAAGTCCGCCTGAGAATCCTGAAGCATCAACAGCTATAGAGTTACAGCATGGCCATGCTCTTGTGAGTATGGGGCCAAGAGTAGTGCTAGTGCATTTAGTCTCTTGCAGAAAAATGACCTACGGCTTTTCCATTTGTATCAAGTTTTTGAGCATTCTAAAATTGGTGGGGATATTTAGACCCCTTATGTTCCAAGAGATGTGCTTCATTGGAAACTGTCTTCCCTGGGTTGAAAAAACCTGGTAAGCTTGGGGTACCTACCAGAGTCTACTAGCATTTCTCCGATGAGGATGGTCCTTTGTAGATCAGTTTTCCGTCCTCGCTTTTTTGAGTCCTTGAAGAGTTTCTTACTGTCCCACGGGCTTCCAACCTGGATTCCAAGAGCTTTTTGATGCTGCTGCACTTTGGTTAAGGCAACCGCCAGATTTTATATTTGTTTTTCTGAGATGGTGTCAAAGTCTTGTTTCTGGCAAGCTTGTTCCGGAGTGTAGATGTCAAGCTCGTCGATGTCGACCCCTTCCGGACCTTCCTCCAACAGACTGATGGGCGTTTCAGAGGAGTCTAACTCCATATGCAGGGAGGAGGCATCTCCTGAAGCAGAAACAGGGGATGGTTTGGCAGGAAGGAGGAAAGCCTCCGGTGGTAGCACAAACGGGTTCAGAGAGGCAGAAATGTCAGAGACTGGAGGCGTGATGATCATGGGTGTAGGGATAGCCGTCGATACGTTTTTTTCAGAGGCTGAAGGTTGGGTCAGGACTTCAAAGCTGTTACTCGTGGAAGGGAGATCTTGGGATTGAGGAGTGGCTTTGGTCGAGCTAGCAGAGGGATTTTTGTTGTGGCGTCTACGGGAGTGGACTTTGGTGAAGCCATCTGCATCAGTGCCAGGGGATGCATCAGAGGGCTTACTGGGGGAGGAATTGAGGGGGAAATCTCTGAAAAGATGTCCATGAGCATGACATTTTCGGCATCTGAAGGGAACATGCTCGTAATCTATGGATTGATCCCATTCAAAGTCATCGTGATAGAGACTTACCGAGTCAGGGAGGGCTTGCGCAAGATGCATGAAGATGCACAGTCGAGCATAAGAGGTGTAACATCTTAGCTTGGTCTCCTCCGCTATTTTGAAAGATTCTCCCAGGCCATTGCCTATGTCTCTTAGTGATTCCTCATCCCAATATTCCAGAGGTAGCGAGTAAAGCCTGATCCAGACCGGCGCCTAGTTAAGATCCTCTTTATCCGGATTGAAGCGCTCTGTCCAGTCCCGGAGGTAGAGCCCTGAGGAGTTGAAAAAATATGGGCCCCCATCCATGATGCGCGATTTATCCTCCAGGCAGGTGAAGATGGCTGTGAAGAAGCCTTTGGGTCCTAGCTGCAGTGTGATTTGTCCTTTTGGCTTCCATATTGATTTGATCCAGCCATGTAGTGCCTTTTCCGTAGGCCAGAAGCCCACAAATTTGCCGATCAGTGCGTGGTCTTTCATAAATTGGATCTGGGCGTTGATTCTATGGCTTGGAAGGTCTATTTTTGGTCGATCGGCCGCTATTGGCTTGCAGGTCGCAAAGGTCGCCTTTGGGAGGGCGGCAGTGTCTGTTGTTTCTGGTTCTTTTCCTTTTTGTGCTGTCTGTGTTTCGCCTTGCATGTTCGGCATAGTTGCCTGGTTCTTGGTACCATTGTTCGCAGCTGTGGGTTGTGCTTGCGCAGAGGCCGATTTTGGAGCTTCTGCTGACTGGTTCTGATTGACCTTAGTTCATGGCGGTGGGGGAGGCTATGTGGGCCTCCCCACGAAACCAATCCATGAGATGCTCTTCGAGTATACCGGTTGTGATCGGGGCGGGGGTATGAGCGGCGGATGTAGAACGCTGCGAGAAGCGTCGGCCAAGTAGCGAGCGGTAGCCTACATGGCGAACCCTAGCGAGCCAAAAACTTCTGCTCTTCAACTACAACATCTAACATTACTTTGGTTGCATATTAGAAATAAAATGGAGTAATGTATTAATTACTTTTGAACACTAATTACTGCCCCTAACTACAGCATCCAATATTACATTGGTCACATATTAAAAATAAAATGTGGCAAAGTGTTAATGACTCTTGAATAATACTTATAGAGTGTTGCCACTCTAACAAGCCTAACTATCATGGAGTTTGGGGTGTGTGTGTGTATTTGATTTATGGCAACGACAATAATGGTGTGTGGTATTCAAGATACATATTTACTTGCAACTTAAGAAATCAACCATATACTGAATTGTCTAGTCTTATGAGGGTAGTCCATATCCTATTCATGATGAGGCAAGCCTACCAAGCATTTGGTATCAAAATCCATTTTTTATAATTTTCAATTCTATCCTTGTATTAGATTCTTTGCTTCAGTGTCAATTAAGAAAACATATTTTCAACATTAAGACTTTCTTGACTATGCATCGTAGCATTTCGAATGTTTTCAATTGCATCCTTGTATTATAATTTTCTTGAATTGTCAATTAAGAAAACATATTGACAACAATACAACTTTATTGATTATGCGGTCTTTCGTATAAATTATCCATGAGGGTAGAAGTGACAACACCATTAAAGACCTCCATTAGGTCCTTTATGGAAAACACATAAAAGTGAGTGCAAAATATTAATCATTTCCGAAATTTTTATGGCATTTAGCATTGTTCTCTAATTTTTATAATACATATGTATTTTAATCAGGATTCTTGTAACCTCTAGGAATTATGAAAGTTTTTTATTTTTGTGGATGTTATGAAAGCTTTTTATTTTTCTTTAGGGTTGAGACATCATATATTGCTTATTCAATAATTGACATTTTTTTGTGGGTAGTTTTTATTGCTTGATATTTTTATTTTCCTTCGATTCTCTTGTTTTCTATGCTATTCTAATGTCTTAGAGCTTCCTTTACATGCCATAATTTTTTGAGAAATTTTCTTCTACTTTTATTCCTTGATCTAAATTTCACTTCCTTGTCCACCTTGTTCTTTACATTTGCATTGATATGGCTTTGTTTAGTAGTTTTAGAGTGTTTAGATATTTATATTCACAATTACACTACTTTTGCCTTGTTATTTTGTTTTTTTTTCCCTAAGAAGGAGTCCAAGTTTAAGGGAGTTTAATTGGGCTCTCTCTTTTCAATATGGCTATTTTGTCTATAATTTTTTGGCCAAAATTGGTAACTCCGAAATTCTTGAAGGATAGGAGATTTAAATATTGTCTTTAAAACAAGATGTGGTAATGCATATGTATTTGATTTTCTTAATGTATTGAGACATCTTTATGTTATACCATTTTGTACTTGAATTGGTTGATGTTATTTATAGTGAGTTGTCCAGTGATTTTTTCACTTGAAGTCTATAACCTTCTGTATTCATAATTAGATGTATCTATCGTGTGTATTCTTTCTCTTAATCTGCAAGGTTTTCATGGTGCAAGAAGATATTTCCGGGTAATTGAAACCTTTTTTCCCCAATGATACATCTAAAGGTTCTTATTTCTAAATTTAGGATATTTTCCTACACATTTTCTTACATCTACAACACCAATTTTCCAATCGGGCATAGGTGAAGATATTTGTAACTCCCATCTTACTTATGAACACACAAGTACCACCTTATATTTTATGATCTATTTAATTACATAGGCTGGACCGGTGATCGAAATGGTTAACCTCAAAAATGTGAATTGAATCGAAACTAGATAAAAACCGGATCAAAAAGCTGGTTGACCAAAAAATACATAAATTATTCAAAATTTAGGGAAAAAAATGTATATTAATGTGCATCCATATGACTCACAACCATTATACAAAAATATTTCCATTTAACTTGAGTTTTCTGAGACCATGATTTGGGTTTCCCAACATCGAGTCCTAAAGAAGATGTTGTCGTGAAGCCTAGCGTGCACCATATGATAGTTAAAATCTAAAGTGTTTGGCGCCCTTAAACTTGACACTAGTCGCGAGAATCCAATAAGATACTAAGAGAATATTTATGCTAAGAGAGTTTACCATGCATTTACAACCTCATTTTTTCTTAATGGTGAAAGTGGTTATGTGTCTCATAACTTTGTCGAAGAGACGAATGTCCATATCATACAACGAGAGGCAAGCTCAAAATGCTTGTTCTATAGGTAGGTATTATTATGACATTATTCCCAACTTTAAGCCCTTTGTTGAAGGACTTAAAGGATGTAAAGAGTGATTTGGTGGGTCGAACGTTGAATCCTAGCTATTATTGTGAGATTATTTTCCGCATGCTCCTATTAAATTGAAAATGTTTTTTTATGTTTTTATTTTTTAGGCAAAATATTGTAATAGCGACACTAGTGCAATGATGCTATAAGGTCACTTGCTTGTTAATGATGAGAGATCATGTCCAAGTTCAAGAATGCTCAAAATATTTGAAAGTGCTAAAAAATGTGTGCAACTTGAGAAACAAGAAAGGTCTCGTCATTGCAATTACGGTGCCACGAGCAGGTTTTCAAAACATAGGTCGTATGCGAAGTTATGAAGGTTTGAAAAAGGTGAGTAAGATCCAAAGAGTTAACCAAGTTTGACTTTGATAGATTGGAGGTTTACGTGATGTAGATTTTTAGATATAAAATTTGAATAATTTTTTGTTGATGTTTCGAGTCTAAATCAAGACTCATCATCAAGACAAACTGCGAGAAGAAGAGAGTAGATTAAGTTAAATAAATAGAGAGAAAAATGATGATGGGAAAAAAGAGCGGGAGCTAGTTTCTAATAATTTATAAGGTTAATCTATTTGATTACTTGTTATTTACTTTTGTTAGTTTTATATCCATTTTATTTCTAATTAATTCTATGAAACTTAAAATATTGAAATACTTATATCCAATTTTATTTCTAATTTTATCATTTTTATTTCTAATTTAATCCTATGTTTTACAATATATTAATTTATTTAAATTTTTTATTTTACAATTAATAATTTATATTAGTAATATTTATAAATTTAATAATGGTGTTTATGGTTATTTGTAGTATATTAATTAAGTTTTTAATTTAATCTAATGGATGTATAACCTAAATTATAATAAGAAATGTAGGTTTTATATATTATTAAGGTTTGATAATGTAACTTATTAAGAAGGGTAGCTCTTTATTTTGGTAGTTTTTATTAAAGGTTAGGCTAGTTATTATAAGATGAGATTTTTAAGATTGTTTTATACTTTTAAAGTTAGTTATTTTAAGATGATATTTTAAGTGTTTTTATAGGTTAGTTATTTTGGTAGTTATTATTAAAAGTAAGGTTAGTTATTTTTTAAAGAGATTTTTCGGGAGGGCCTGGTATAGGGATGTAGAAGGGCAAGGAGAGGTTTGAAAAGAAGGATAACGGGAAGAGGGAAGTGTAAATGGAGGAGCATTGGAGCGAGTGATAAGGACCAAGTAATGCGGGAGGATGAAAGGGTTAAGGTAATGGAGACCACTAACTTAAGGTGAAAGCTTATTATCGGGGAAAGAACATGGATCCAATTCCTGGCGACTTCCTAAACCTCCATCTCTATTCAGGTTGTGGTGCTTGATGATTTCTAGGGCTTCATAGACTTTACATTTAAAATGGTGTTTTTCTTTAGCGGTAACCCTTTGCATCTTCAAGGCATATGTGTTGACACATTTTGTTGGAGTGTTGCACTGAAAGCCGAAGTTTTGGTTCTTCCAAGCCACGATATTGGCATCATGTTCTTTAAGTCTTATTTTGAAGGTCCTACCTATTTCCCCAATATAGCATTATCCACATGAACAATTAAGTTTGAATTTTTTAATTTTAGAATATTTTTAAAAAGGAATATTCCAAAAGAATGTTTTGTGAATATTCCACGGAATATTCCATTCAGCAAATTAGAATACGACAAGTGGAAAATGTTAAATGGAGGGTGGTTGACTTTTTGGTTTATGGCCAATCAAAGGGTGCCACGTGGCAAGCCGAAGGCGCCACATGTCCCCGAGCCGGATATGTATGGATTATCAATTTTTTTTGTGGCAATAGTAGGAATTCGAACCGACAACACCGCAGCCCAAGTCACAAAAGGTCCGACCAACTCGGCTATACAATGCGACTTAACCATTATAGTTCTGATTGCATATGACGTTTAAAGAGATATGATGGCGGGGGGAAAGGCTAGCCCACATTAGGAATTTTATCACATGACCTCCCACTAGTGACCATGGCCCTGAGCAGAGTGGTAAACTTTAACTTCCCACAAACCATGCCATGTGGCCATGCGAGTTAATCATAAATGCCACGGTTACGGTTAACATTTATCTTGGCGGTTAGACGAATCGATCACATGCACCCCACTTAACTTTTATTTTTAACATTTAATGTTTTCGCTATTTACGAAGCGTGTTCGAGTCTTCCTTGTAGTTTGGCCGAGTTTTTGGTCGAATTAATTGGAGAGTTCCTCCACATTTCATGGAGCTTTTCCGGGGATATAGGGAAAATTTTGTTTTCAATAAATTCTTCGAGTTTTTGACTAAATTGGGTGCAAAAAATAGTCAATTTTGGGTATTCTAGACATTACGAGCAGGTTTACCATAGGTTTCATATCCATCAAAGGTCATCTTGATGGGTTTATCTTCGAGGAAGGTCAAGGAGCCATTAGGGCCACCATGGTGTAAGCTGAGTGTATTGGACATCCTTTGTATGTTTTATGCAAATGAATAGTCATATACGGCTATTCCATACATTATGAAGCTAATTTACATAGAAGGCACAACCTATTGGGCTTATTTTCACTTGTACTTACCATTTTTTAGCAATAAGATATGAGGGACATGCCATTGGGAGCTAGACCATGAGATGTAGCCTAGGAGGGAATTGACTGCTTCATTAAATTTTACGATTAATGTGCTATGTGATGTTTTATTCTCTATTATTTGCTAATGTACAATGATAAAAAAGTTAAAATACTTAATTAATCCTCACACGAAATATGTTTAACAAAGCTAAAACTATTTGTTTCACCTGCAAACTTGAGAGAACCTTATGCACACATTTTAATTCTTTGTTTGGATACTTAGTACAAAAAAATAATACATTCCATTTAGATCAAGTTGGTATCAAAGACTAGGTTTTGAGAAATAGGAGAAGTGAAACTCTTTCTCTGTATTGTTATTTTGCAAAAGTTTGTTTAAGCGACGGCAAGGTTTTGGATACAACTAGGATGAAGCTTAAGAGAGAGAAGGTCGGTGGTGAGAGCTCAAGAAATTCTCGGCAAGGAGGGCAAGAGGGCCATTATCTTCACCTTCAATTTGCCTCAAAGAGAAGTAGAAGAAGCCATAAGCATGTCATCAAGGGAAGGAGAAATCCGTGAAGAAGTTGATCCCAAGAGGAAGAAAGGGTGTTAGAAAAGTATTCCTTGATTTGACAAAAATGGTGAGATTCATTTATCAATAAAGAATGAAAGGCTTGAAGGAGAAGGATCCAAACTTCACAAGGAAGGAGAAGGATCGTCGGGGAGCCATAATGATGAGGATTAAATCCAAGAAGGGTAATGGAGGAAATGGATACATTGGAGAAAGTCGGCGATCATCTCATCTCCATCAACCTCTACATCATCTTCAATACATCATTCTCACAAAGTCAAGAAAACGGGTAATTTTTTTTTGCTTAAACTTGATATTAAGTTTGAATTGCAAAATTTGATGGTGAAGTTAATGTAGAAAAGCTATATAAGTTTGGATTAGACAATTGAGTTCTACTTGAGAATTCAAATTTTCATGATGATGAAACTAAAATTCAGCTAGCTTCATTGAGAATGGAAGGTGCAACTCTTGTTTGGTGGGAAGCCAAAAAAAGGAGGAGATCCAAAAAATATGGTAAGATTATCTTATCATGGAGTGATTTCATTCTGCAATTAAACAACAATTTTATCCATTAGTTCACATGAAAAAATCCATAATGGATTGGAAAAATTTTAAACGAGTTGAAAGGATAAAATGTTCAAGTTTATACTCAGAATTTAGAAGAAGAGCTCTTTTACTAGGAATTGGTTTGCATAGCCAAGAAACTTTATTCATATATAGGAGGTTTGCATACTTACCACAGACATACCATTCTCTGTTTAACCCTACAAGATTAGATGAGGTTTGTGTTCAAGCCACACATTTAGAGCCAAGGGTAAACAAAATTTTGATAGAATGAGGAAAGTGAGTTTAAAGGCAAAGGGAGGAAAAGAAATGCAAATTCTTGAAAAGAGAAGGGAAAATGTTTATAAACCATTATTCTAAAACAAGCCATGATGAGGACCATTGTTGGAAACTACATCCGGAGATGAAACGAGAAAGTTTGAAAGCCAAAGATAAAGCCATGGAGATGGGCAAGACGGTTGCAATGAAATTTGAACAAGACCTAGGGTCGAGAATCGGGGAGATGAAACAAAATCATAGCTATGGCACTAAATAATTTGAAGGAAAGAGAATGAAACTAAGCGGGATTCCTATTATTTCTAATTTTCCTAGAAGCTCCAAGTGAAGAAGAGAATTGAGCGTTTCATGTGAGGGTCATTTCCAAACATACCAAGGTTGACACACTGTTGTGATTGGGTCACAAGCAAACCTTATTTCTAAAGACTTAGTCAAGAAATTGAATCTTGAAACCATTCCACATCCTAAATCATATCCTCTTGGTTGTATTTGTAAGGATGCAAATTTATAGGTTTCAAAGAAGTGCATGTTGCGATTTGCAATAACAACACCTTTTATTGACATGGTTGAATTAGATGTTGTTCCACTTGATATTACGAGGTGTGGTGTTGGGAAACCCTTACTTGTATGTGAGAAAGCTATCTTTCATCACCATGAGAAAAAGTACCATTTATTCAAGGATGGCAAGGAGTTTATTGTGAGAACACATCGTAAAAAGCTATACTCTTCTTTAGTGAATGCGGGGCGATGAAAAGGCTTGTCAATGCAAGTCAAAATTTGACTCTATTGATGATTAAGACAAGAGAAGTTGTCCATAATCCTTCACATGTAAATATTGATGTAAATATTGAGTTGTTTTAGTTTGAAAGCGAAATTTGTCTTTGAAGAAGATGACAAGAAGTTGCAACAATCTTCTTTGGCGTCGATCGGTGTAGAAAACAAAGTGTTAGTGCAAGAAGGTGCAAAGATACAAGAGAGGGTAAAACATCCAAGTAGAAAAGGCATAGAATTTTAGCAATGATCATTGCTAGTTTCGAAATGGTAGGGTACTATGGCAAGGAAACTTGGTCGGGAATCGACACAAGTACAAGGCTAATTCAACAAAATATTTCCATAACGACATGATGCAAGGTGAAAGTAATTTTCAGTTTCCTTTGAAGAAGGAACAACCTAGGAACACTTTGTTCTTGAAAATTTAAGTTGCTATTTTGCAAAGTTTCCGAAAATGTGTAGCATGTCGAGTCCAAAGTCGGCAATAGTTGGTCAACGGATTCAAGGAAAAATTTGTCGTTTCAAGAAAAGCTCCAATTAATGAAATCGGTAGTGGATTAAGATTGGAAAAGTGAGGGACACGGTCTTCTCATATTCGAGTTTAGTAGTCCGGAAGAGATTTTGGGGTCCAAAAGCTTCCCGGTGTGGAGGTGTGATCGGGAGATCATCTCGAGTTCAAAAATGCTCAAAAATGAAAGTGCTCAAGAATTTTGCAACCTAAGCAACAAGAAAGGTCTCATCGCTTCAAATCTAGCACCATGAAAGGTTCGCAAAATGGAGGTCATATGCAGAAGTTATGAAGGTTTGAAAAGGCAAATAAACTCCAAAAAAGGAGTTGACGAAGTTTTAATTTTTTAATTTTGGAAAATTTAAAAAAAGAATATTCCCTAGAATATTCCATTCAAGGCCGAATTAGAACACGACAAGTGGCAAATCTTTGAATGGAGGATTGGTTGACTTTTTGGTTTATGGCCAATCAAAGGGTTCCACGTGGCAATATTGAAGGCCGCCACATGTCCCCAGGCCATATATATATGGCTTATCAATATTTTTGTGTGGCGGCAGGATTTGAGCTGACGACACACTTGGCCGGTGCAAGGGTCGACCAACTCGGCTATGTACAGTACGGCAACCATTATAGTTCACGGATTGCATATCATGTTTAAAAAGGGATGCGATGGTGGGGGAAGGGCTAACCCGAAGTTGGTGCACATCACATGACCTCCCGCTCGTGACCATGGCCCTAGAACCGGCGGTCAAACTTCTACCCACAAACCTTGCCATGTGGGCACGCGGAGTTAATGATAAGTACCACGGTGATGGTTAAGGTTCCGGAGGCTCGACGGGCGATCACATGTGCCCCACTTAAATTTTATTGCAACATTTAATGTTTCCACTATTTACGGGAGACGGAGTTCTTCCTTCCTTGCAGTTTGACGGTTGGTTGGATTAAGCACCGGAGTTCTTCCACATTTAATGGAGGTTTTGAGGATATTTGGCAAATTTTGTTTCTTCCATGACTCCTTTAGTTTTGACCAAATTGGGTGCAAAAATAGTCAATTTTGGGTATTATCGACATTTTGAAGAGAGTTTGGCATAGGTTTCGAGCCATCGAGAGGTCATATTCGGTATGTTTGGCTGGGAATATCGAGGAGACATCGGGGCCACCATGGTGTGGCCGGTGTATTGGGCATCCTTTTTGTTTATGCAAATGAATAGTCATATGCGGGTATTTCATACATTATGAAGCTGATTTTATAGAGAGCACACCCTATTGAGGTGTATTTTCACTTGTGCTTACCATATTTGAGCAATAATATATGAGGGACATGTCATTGAGAGGTTGGACTAGCGGATGTGGCAATAGAGGGTAGAACTACTTCATCAAATTTGCTAATTAATGTGCGCAGGTGTGATGTTTTATTCTGTTACTGATGTACAATGATAAATAGTTAAAATACTTAATTAATCCTCACATGGAAATCTTTTTAACAAAGCTAAAACTATTTGTTTCACACCAAACTTTAGAGACACTTATGCACACATTTTAATTATTGTTTGGATACTTAGCACAACAAAACTAATACATTCCATTCATATCAGTTAATTTGACCATGAATATCTCTTTTAAAGAGAAATATTTCTTAGCCTTGTTTACGTTAGTGGTTCTCTAAGAAAATTTCTACGGTATCTTCTTTAAGGGTGCTAGCTCGTGGAAGAGCACACTGCTTTACAAGTAGGAGGTTGGTGGATTCGATTCCATCGTGCCCGAATATTCATAGGGAATTAGATGATCAAATTTGGTGACGGATGCTCTTTTCATCATCACAAATGAGTTTATGGTGACATTTTCGACCCTCACCAAAATATGAAATGGTGACGGGCAACGAGAAGCATATATACATATATCCATATCAATAGTAGTGACCATGAAAGGTGTTTGTCACCATAAATCATTGTTCTTTATATGAAATGGTGAGGGTCATTTTTTGTTATTATAGTCACTATTCGTGATGGAACTTGAAGTCACCAATGAGCTTATCATGACATTTTTTTACCGTCACCAAATATGAAATGAGTGACGGTCAATGAATCGCCATATATATGCACCAATAGTGACAACCATGAAAGCTCCATCACCAAAAATGCGTTTTGTTCATATGAAATGGTGATGGTCACTATCGGTAATTATAATCAATATTCATGACGGACCTTGAATGTCACCACAACATACTTTCAGCGCGCCACTTTTAGTGACATTCGAGGTTTAGTCCACAGGCTGTGTCCCTCACCATGCTCATATGAAACGGTGGCCACAGTCCACTATCGTGAGTACACTAAACTATTGGTAATGAGACCTTGGACTCGCCACAACACCTTCTTTCGTGACCACCTTTGGTGACATTCAGTTTGGTGACGAAGGCTCTTTTGACACTCCTTTGACCTTATGGTGAAATTTTTCACCCCTCACCAATGCCCTTTTTCCTTGTAGTGATTGGGGTTGATCACCTCCTTATAATATCTTAGTTTCCTTTCTTCCTCTATCTCTTTGTTTCCCCACAAATTTTCCTTAAATTTGGATGTAATAATATTTTTATATTATTCGGATTTTGTAAGATGGTCTCCTCCTCAATTCCCCAATGGTCTAGCTAAGACTCGAAACCATATTGTATAACTTCTTATACATAATATACCTAAGCATAGTCATCCTTTTAATGGTGGGAGCCTTACTTCAATCAAGAAAATAGGGTAGTGGATATTTCTTTTAATCTTGAGGTTGTTGGTTATAACCAACTATTGGATCTATTCAATCCTCCTCCATGTTTCTCTGCATATCCTACAACTCCAAATTTCACATCCATATCAAATAGAAAAGAGTGAAAAGAGTCTTAAAAAGAAGCTTTTATTTTACCAAATCTAAATTTTTTGCCAATTTAAAAAAAAATCAAGGCCATAATTAACTTTCGACTCCCATTTACCTTTTTTTCCATGTTGTAATTTCAATTGAGCTTATGATGGAAGTCGATTAGGAGATATTTGTATGAATTAAATTTCTTAAAGGAGTTGTTCTCATAAATGAAAGTATCATTAGGTGACATTTTTGGATTTAGTTATCATATTTATAACTTTTTATTTGTATTAATAGTTATACCCATCTTGGAGCAAAAATCTTGGAGGATTCTCGGTTACTTTCTAAGATCGTAATGACTCCTTGTTGAAAAACAATATCTTCATCACAAAAGAGAATATTTATGATCATATCGGTGAGTGTGGGTCAAAAAAATTCAGCTTTTGAACACTCTTCTAGCTTATTAATATATTTGCCAAAAGTGTAAGGGATAAGGGACATCCTTGCTTGAATCTAATATTGCATTGTCTTATCCGGTCAATTGTGAGTGGTCTTAATTTCAAATAACAGGTCTTGTATAACCTTGTCACAACAACCTTCAAATGGAGAGGATCCATGAACTCTTCTATTATACATAGATTTGTTAGGAACATTGTTAAAAAAAACTTCTAAAGGTTAGTAAAAAAATATAATATATTGGTTTCATTATTGAAACAATTCTCTACAATCACCATAATAGTACAAGAGGTTCTATAATCGAATGATATCTCCTAAAACCAACACTGCTTAGCTCTTTTACCCTACTTCTAAGCCAAAGGCTAATGTTCTTCTCCAAAATAATCTCCTACAACTTGGAAAAAATATGGCTAATCATAATGGTTTGGAAATTAGAAAGAATACATTTATTCCACACCATAGACATGATAATTTTTTGCGTCCCGAAGGCATAGAAGCCTTGGTTTAGTAGAAAATTAAGAGAGCTTATCTGTAATGTGGGAAGAAATTAGTTCTCAAATTTTGAATTTGAGCTTGTTAGCATTCAATGTCCTTAGCTAAGTTTTCTCATAATCGAAATTTTAACTTAATTCCAAACTCAAAGTCTTCCCAAGAAAAAGATGCCATCCACTAAAGTGGCATTCAAAATGTTGTACATGGAAATAGAGGATTAATATATGTTTATGAGGTAAATATTCCATTTTTTCAAGGGAAACATATGATTTTCTTCTAGTCTTATAAATCAAAATTTTCTTCCAAAACTTTCTAGGGTAAGAGTTAGAGGTGTAGTAGCGAGTCCTTCTTTCCACTAAAGAAATAAAATGTAAAAAAGTTACAAATAGTAATCTCAACTTCTTAGGTTAAATAGAGAAACAATTTTACTCTTAGTGAAATTAATCATCGTCACCATTATTAATTAATCTAAATTGATAATTGTAAATCACTATATCATTACTGTTAATATATAGATTTATATTATATTAATTATAATTAATATAATTATCATTATAATGAAATTGATTTGATGCCAATGTTGTTAATATATATTAGTAGATCATTGCCTTGATACATTTATAATTGTATTAATTGTCAAACCCGGGGGAGGTGCTCCTCAAATCGAAATGTGTATTAGATGAAGAATGCATATGTATTTATACATGGAGGTGAGGCTATTGGAATTCATCTCCCATTGGCTCTTGGCCTTCCTTATTTCCTAATATTAAATAATATACAATATTACATGTGCACACCCATCCCATAGGATTAGGTGTCAACATTCCCCCTTTAATCCGAAGGGATGTTGGTGAGTCCAAGCTGTCGTCCCGGAACTTTTCAAACTTTTCTCTTCCAAGTGCTTTGGTGAAGATGTCGGCGGTTGCTCATTTGTGGAAAAATGATGTAGATGGATAGTTTGCTTTGAAAATGATGTGTCGATTAGATGGTACTTTGTATTGATGTGCTTTGTTCGATCATGGAACTTTGGGTTCTTGGCCAACTTTATTGCGAAGTGTTGTTGATCATGAGTGGAGTGGAATACATTTGTTTAAATACGCAAATCTTCCCGGGATCTTCTAGAGCCACACAATTTCTTTTGTTGCTTGTTCTTTGCCACATATTCTACCTCGGTCGTCGTCTGTGGGCCCGAAACATTTGCATGATCTCCACGAGATAGCTCACGATCCAAGACTCATGGTGCATGACTTTGTAGTAGACACCCCTATTTCTTTGTCGCCATCAAAGTCGAATCGAGTATCAGGTCAATTTGATCGCCTGTGTGTATATTTGAGTCCAAAGTCTTGAGCCCCCTTCAAGTACCTTAACATTCTTTTTGCAACGAGACCAATGTCCTTCTGAGTTTTTGCATGAACCACCAGAGATTCCAACAGCAAATGAAATGTCGGGTCTGGTGGTGGTCGAGGTAGATAAGACTTCTTACAAGTACATCTCTTAGTTGCATCCTCAGAATTCCTTCCCTTCAATAGATGTGAGCTTCAAGTTTTGTTCCATTGGAGTGCTTAAGGGATTACGGTCATCCATGCAAATTTTGTTCAAGAGATCTCCCATTGTACTTCTTTCCAGAAAGAAATATGAATTTAAGGATGTTGAATTACTTCAATACCAAATAGTAATAGACATGACCCAAATCGGTCATTTCAAAAACCTTTCTTCAACTCTTTCTTCATGGATGCAGCTAGCTCTCATTGTTGTTTCATTTTGTTATCAAAAGAACATCTACATATACCACAAGATATATTTGTTTTTCCAACTTTCTTAACAAACAAAGTTGCATCATCAAGATCAAAATGTTTGAAGTCGAGTTTGAGAAGATGCTCGGTTAATTTCTCATACCGGAGCTCGTGGTGCTTTCTTGAGGCCATACAAGGATTTTACAAGTTTGAAAACTTTGTTCTTGACCCTTTACCACAAATCCTTAAATCCGGTGGGACATATAAACTTTCTCCTTTAGATATCCATTCAAAAAAGCTATTTTTACATCCATCG
The DNA here is from genome assembly GCA_034641835.2 of Pinus albicaulis. Classification (NCBI taxonomy): domain Eukaryota; kingdom Viridiplantae; phylum Streptophyta; class Pinopsida; order Pinales; family Pinaceae; genus Pinus; species Pinus albicaulis. Next base: position 117,374 of record JAXQQM020079642.1, read on the forward strand.
ATGGACTTTCCATATATTCTAGTACGCTAGGGAAAAAGGAAACTAGGATAATTGAGTCCATTTTGTTGTGGGAGCAAAAGTTTCTTCATAATCGGCTCCTTATTTTTGTGCAAAACCTTTTTGCCACAAGCACGGCCTTGTGCTTATCAAGTGGTACATCTTGCTTTGTACTTGTTCTTGTAGACCCACTTATAGCCAATTGGTTTCGTTCCCAAAGGCGGATCAACCGACTTCCAAGTGCCATTCTTTATCAAGGCATCATACTCCTTACGCATCGCTTCTTTCCATTCATCATGAGAAGCGGCTTCTTTGAAGGAAGTTGGTTCATGATCTATAGACAAACTCGATTCACGTTATAAGCAATATCCATATCAACGGGAGAATCGAGGTATCACCTTCGATTTGTTGAGTGGAACTTCTTGTTCCTATTTTTCCAACCTCATCGGGATGAACATTCTCAAGTGTCTTTGTCGGCCATTTGGGAGGACCTTTTACGAGATGGCCCGGGCTGGTCATTTGTTGGTTGGGATTGATTCAGATTCAATCTCCCAAGTGTCGATCACGTCATTCAATGTGTCATCGTGGTTTTTTCTTCATGTGGGGAGAGAGTGCTTCGGGACGCAGTTCACGGTTTGATTCAATATAGGAATCCCCCCTTCAAGATGTGGAATCACATTATCAAATTCTTGGAAGGACTTTGCATGTGTGAATCTATCCGGGCGATCAAGTTGCCGCTCAACAACCTTGTCACTCTTGGAAGATTCCAAAAATATGACATCTCTTGCTACAAATTTCTATTTGCTTCATCATAGAGACGATATCCTTTGGAAGTATTGGAGTACCCCCAGAAAGATACATTTGCGACTTCTAGCACCAAGTTTGTTCCTTTGACCCTTGGGTATCAAGGGCATAACGGGTGGACCCAAAGACCACGAAATGCTTTACCGAAGGAATGTGGCCATGCCACATTTCAAAAGGAGTTTTGTTTCTAATTGAACTTGAAGGATACCTATTCTTTATGTAAAACGGCCACATAGAGCTGCATCGGCCCAAAACATCAATTTCACATTCTTGAAAAATAACATGGAGCGAACCATATTTAAAATAGTTACGTTCATTCTTTCGGCTTCTAGTTGCATTTGTGGATTATATGGCATAGTTGTTTGATGTTTGATTCCATGTTGACGAAGATAATTTTCAAATTCGTTTGAAGTGTATTCTTTCCATTATCATTACGTGAAGGCTTGACTGTGTTTGTGCATCATTTTCAATCCATGCATGAAAATTCTTGAAAGTTTGAAAAGCATCGGACTTATTCTTCAATAAGTAAATCCAACACATTCTGGTATAGTCATCAGTAAATGTCATCATGTATTTGTTTCCATTTGCAGAAGCAATAGGCATGAGGGCCACATAAATACGGAATGAACAAGCTCAAGTTTTCTATGTGCTCTTGGAGTGTGAATCATGAAATGGTTGTTTGCTATGCTTTCCTAGAATACAAGCATCACATTCCTTGGGTTTTCTAGGAATTGTAGGCGATCCATTAACACCATTTTTCTTCAACAAACAAAGGCTTTCATAAGTTTAAGTGTCCAAATCTAGCATGCCATAAAAGACTTGATGGGAATGTACCTTCATCATGATGTGAACGAATGCAAAGTTTTGAGCATGACGAGATGAACCTTTCGGCTTCCAGAGTCTCCCTTCTTCTATTCCCTCCATGACAAGTGAGTGATCGATGCTTTTCGACCTGCGCCTTGCCATCAAACAAGTGAATTGAGTGTCATGGCTATGGGATTTTCGACCGGGGACGACGAAGTTTCTCTTCAACTCGAGGAGGTATAGAACCTCGTGTAGGATATGATGCGGAAGACCGGGCGGAGTTTAAGCAGTTTGTGCGAGCCAAAATGACTTGAGTTTGGATTTATACGCGAAATATCTTGCTCCATAAACTTTGTCGGTGAATTCTTCAAAAAAATATTTTCTAAATGTCATGTGACATGTTGCTCACCGAATATAGCAACCAATCATCTCTCCATGAAGTAAATGAAACATCAAACAAGTCTTCGGTTACTCATTGTTACAATGTGCTAGAACATAATGGTAATTCGAATTCTTTACCTTTGTCTTTGTCATTGGTTTACCTTTGTCTTGATTTTCTTTGCTCAATTTCCTCCATGGTGTTCTGCATTTGGATGCATCATGTCCATCTCTATTGCAATGTGTGCAATGAAGATTGGATTTGTAAGATTATGCTGCCCCCTTTCTGTGAAGTTTCTTCTTCCTCTTCCTCTTCTGCCACCTCTTCCTGCGGATGAATGCGGAGCATGACTCTTTCTCTATGTGCCAAGTATGCGGCCTCTTGGGAAGATGAAGAAATTTGTCATCTTCCCAAAAGCTTTCTCTCTTTACGCAAACTTTTCTCAAGTGTCAAAGGTGATAACTGCTCAAGGTTCCCCGCACTTGCTTGCAAGACTCAAGATAATGTGAGTAAAGTGAATATAATGCCTTAACATATGCTATGAGAGTTATGTCCATTTTACAATAAACAATGTATGCATATATTGATCTAACTTCTGAAGCTAAGGTAAGGGGATCATCATTCTTCATTTCAAAGAAGTGAACAACTTAATCATCAATTGAACATTTTCTAATTCGGAATGTGAGTCATAGAGTTCTTTTAGCTTGCTCGAGGCATCATAGGCATTTGAGAATGATAAAAAATTGGCGACTCACCTCTTCATTTACGGAAGCTTCAATCAAGGCATAGGCCTTCACGGTTCTTGTTTCCCAAATGGCGAGCTCTTTGTGAAGTGGGCTTTCTTTGGTGGATTTCCTTCTTGTCCTTCACAGATTCCTCTCCACAACTCATTAAAAATGAGTGTGTTTTTAATCTTCCAAGACCACTCAAGATAGTTCTCTTCAGAGAACCACCCCAACAATAGAGATGAGAGAATGCATTAGTTTGTTGTTGGAAAAATTCTTACGAAGAGGAAAAATTTTGCTAGAAAAGTTTCAACTCTGGAAATTTGCTCAATTAAAGGGGACAAAAACTCTTTCTTTGGAAAATACCGAATTTAAAAGACAAAAACTCTTTCTTACGCCCAGATTACGCATAAAAAATATGTATTTTGTTTTGTTTGGAGAAAAACAATTTTTATGAGAACTAGTTTTATGAAATAGAGTAAAATTTCGATATCAATGTTATAGGAGGGTGGTATTATGAAATGGGAGGGACGGTATGGAAAGTCATGGAGGGCCGTATTATGGAAGGGTGGTATTATGGTATTAGAAACTTGTGGAGGCGTATATGGTAGGAGGCATTTGTATGGCGAGCAAGGACGGGGAGTGGGTTTAATTATATGTGGGGTCGTATATTGGTGACAAACGAAGGCTTTCATATGTAGGCAGGCGCAATGGTATTACGAGGAGGGGCGGACTGTATATATATATGACGAGCGTATTATGGAGAGCGTGTTATGTATGGACAACGTATATATGGATAGAGTCTTTGTTATGGGAGCGGTATTACAAGGTGGAATATGTGATAGCAACGGAGGAGGGCGGTATTATAATACCACGATCCAGCGACCGTTGGATAAGCTAGAGCGTTGACGAGGTCGAGGGCCGAGGGTATATATGAGCGTATTGATATATGGACGGCTTAACTGTGTTAAGAAATAGAAAGGCGTTCTTATGTGAAAAGACGTGGTAATGAGGTGGTAATAGACAGCGGCGTAATATGGAAATGGGCAAGCGTTGTGCGTTGTAAGGTGTGCAAGCGCACAGTAGACAGCAAGCGCCACGAACCTTGTAATATGGGCGTATTGTAATATGGTTATTATCATATGAATGAACAATCTTTACAACCGTGACAGCGTATAAGTGAAGAGAGACGTATGTTCCCGCGTACATATGTGACGGACATACTTATTTGTATGAATGGAGGGAATGGTGTGAGGGAAGTGTGAGGGGGCAAGGGAGTGTGGAAGAACATAGGGAGAGAGTATGGTGCGTGAGTCGAGCCAACGCGGTAGGGAGGGGGAGAGTTTGGTTGATGGGGAAGGCGGGGCAGGGAAGAGGGAGGGGAAGATGTGAGGTGCGTTGGGTAGGTAAAATTTTGAAATTGCGGGATAGGGATCTTTGCGGGGTAACGAGAGGGAGGCTAAAATTTGCGGTGTTTCGGGAACGCGGGGGATTGCGAGAATCTTCGGGAGGCTGGGGAGTTGCAAATGCTCCAGGTATACGAAAGAAAAAATGGAATAACGGTTTAGTAATAAGTAGGAGCGGCAAAAACTATTTATTAAAAGCCAGGCAGGCAAGAGGGAGTTACACCACGGAGGGCAGAAATGCCCAGCTGAGTGGGGCCCAGCTGCGATACCATGTCCAAACCACAGGTAACTCCTCAAATCAGAATGTGTATTAGTGAAGAATGCATATGTATTTATACATGGAGGTGAGGCTATTGGGATTCATCTCCCAATGACTCTTGGCCTTCCTTATTTCCTAATATTAAATAATATACAATATTACATGTGCACACCCATCCCATAGGATTAGGTGTCAACATTAATATATTAAATACATTAATATAATGTTAATATATTAATACACTATTGTAATAATACATTAATTTATAATTGTATTTAATAAAATGGTTAATAATTATAATTATGGTTGACGCTCATATTGATATGGATTCATGTTATTATTTCTTATTAATAACCAATGATCTAAAATATAATAGTTAAAATATGAATTATTATTCTAATTTATATGGTGAAATGAATCTTAGTTTATAACTATATTTAAATTTTATGTATATTTACATCTCTATATTGGAAATGTACTTATTTCTAATTATACTGTTTATTAATTAAAATTATGAGGTTTTTATATGTTTATTAATTGAAATATAGTTATGAATATAAATAATATTATTTTAATTCATTTTATTGTGATACATATATTATAAATTTTTTTCTAGAGAAATCTATTTGTAAATTGTATTAATAAAATAATTACAATATAACAAATTGAATTAGATCGATTTATCCAATTTTCTTACCTTGATCTCACATATTATTATTATTTGATCAAATGTTTCATCTATTACGAAGTGACCAAATCTCCCCTATACTAGGTCATCCTGACACCTTTGGCCAATTAATATGGATTGATACTGCGAATTATTATATAATAATAATTAATACGTATATTAATACTATATAAATATAATTAATATTATTATAAAGCAAAACCTTAATTATAATGTTGTCCCCCGTCATAGGTGATTATCAAGGTTAATTAGTTGTGATATTTTGTACATCGATGATGCCAACTCCTTCTACGATGGATGGGAGAGATGCTAAGTTTTTAAGCTACACACTCAAGAAGGCCATCGTCTAATGGGAAAGTCCCATGAACTCAACCTTTCCTAGGTTTATATCATGATTCAACCCATTTTGGAAAATCACTTTATGTAAGGTGGTTCAATATAGCACTAATGATGGGGATCTTGGGTTACTCATGGCGAAAATATACCTACATTGCTAGAATTATTATTAGCCACTCTCTACGGAGCCTACTTTGGGCAAGTACTTCCATGTTTCTCTATCTTGTTTGATATTTTTTTATTTTTTTATTTTAGAAGGATTTGTCTCCACTTCAATAAAGTCCATCCTTCATTTTCCCAATCAATCCTACCAGCATTTTTCATAGGCCTCCTCTCTCCACTTAATCATTCATCCTCCATTCATTGGTCATTTTCCTACCACTATATCCAACTCCCTCTCACTCTTAGTTCCTCCACATATTTTATTAGGTGTCAATTCCTATTGGTTTAAATCGCTTGTTCCTATGTTTATTTCCTAACCATTTCCTAGTGTCTTACAATGGATTGACAAGGTCACTCTTGTTAGTCATCAGTAATTTTTTATTTTTATAGATGACTAAATTATTATCCTATATTTCTAGAAACAAAATTCCTGAATATTTGAGTTCTAGAGATATCACTCCCTTCATTATCCTTAGGATAAAATTTTCACTATTTCACTACTCTATAAAGTCATGACCAGCCTATCACTCCTAGAAGACCCATCATGGGCTCATGCCACTCATTTTCACTATGTTTTGCCACCTGCGACCTTGCCAATATTTTTTGACTTGCTAACCCCTCCACTTGCCACCAAGGATCACCAACCAACCTACTAATTCTTTTGTTTCTTAGATACATCAAGCATTGATGGCCTCAAAACTATCTTTGTAGGCTCTTTAGATAAATCAAGTAGATTGGATTTTGGATCTTCAATACATCAAATTTTCAAAAACTACGGTTTTTATACTTGAAGACCTCAAAGCCCAAGATTTTAGTAAAAGACAAGCCCACGAGCCTCCCACTAGGTCATTTAGGGTTTCATAGGTTATAGGATTATTTTGGTGTTCTAAATCATATTTTACATGTGCCAAGAAGATGAAATAAAATGGAAAGGAGGTCGGCACATGATTGTCCAAAATAGGTCAAAATTTTCCAAGCAAGGACTCCTTGGTCAAGCACAAATTTTGCAAGGGACAGGCTGCCCTTTTGACATTTTTTGCCCAGGGAATGTCAAGGTGGTTATCAGCAAAAAATTAGGTAAAGGTAAAGGCCATCTCCTCACTAAAGAACATCCATAGTGTTGGTGTCCGTGTTTTGATAGTTTGGCAAATCAAAGACAACGGAGGCAACATCGAACCAATCTTTAGATTTCTAGGATCCGGTCCTCTTTGTTCTCGGGGAGAGGGATATCTCAAATGTTTGTTTTGCAAAGGTTTATCTTGTGTGCTTGGAAAATGGATTTTAGAATAGTTATTAAGTGCGAGTGTTTGTTTGTTTGGTTGGTCGGATTGATACGTGAACATGAAAGGTACGAAATATACGAATGGAGAAACGTACGGTTCATTGGGCAATGGAGTCCAAAGAGGTCATAACATACTCATCAATGGATATGGGATATCGGAAGGGAAAATCTAACTTGGCCCGGGATCCTTTGGTTTTGGAATGAGATGGACATCAAGGATTTGGAAAAGTTTAATTCTCGGCCAAAGGGAACTTGAAAACATAACTTGAACAATAAAGAAATATTTGATGAACGGGGCCTAACCATAAATTCTACAAACATTCTTTAAGCAAATAATGACATCAAGACAAATTTCAAAATGAAATCTAAGATTCGGGGAACACCCTATTTCAAAGATTTTGTTTCAAATGACTTAGAAAACATAAAAGATTCTTGATAATTGAAGTCATAGAAGAGGGAACACCTAATACATCTATGATTACAACTATAAAGACCTTCAAAATATTTGTTCAAGCAATGACAAAGGGCAAGATCGAAACAGACCTCTTTGACTAACTTAAAACAATGGTACTTCAAAGGGAGACTTCAATAAGAGCTTTCAAGTGATAACGGACAAACGGGGAGAACCATAAATCATGTTGAAAATCAACTATTTGAGCTATTATAGAAATAAACAAGCATGAGAACTAAAGAGAGATTGAAGACTCTAAAATACCTCGGTAGCAAAAAACATAAAACGAGTGAAGGATGAACGAGGTCTAAGGTTATTCCGGTGTTTCTCGCTAAAAATTTTGAACCTACGGTAGTAAGAAATTATGGAACGGAATGAAAACGGGAAAAAACATTAAATAGTTCGAATACTTCTGTGACCAAGCTCATGGATCCAATGATAGAGCCTTCTACCATTAACAAGAATGCAACAACATCTTCGGGGCTTCCAAGACTTCAATATCATCTTCAACTTCAACAAACTATGTATTTATTTAGAAGAGATTTTCAATATTACAAATAGTAGATCAACTTGACAACCAACCCCCTCACTCATCTTGAGAAGTATATATAGAAGAATGAGGTGAGATCGATAAAGATCTCAAAAACTAATTAATACATGCTTAAATGGCTTCTTGGCCTTTGGGGGCTTAGTGAAGAGGTTTACAAGTGTTTATGCTGTATTAATGTTCTACATTTAAGATTTAAGCTCGATTGGGAGCTTTTGTTGACTACGAGCTCTGTGCCATGTTGGAGTAACTTTGCAAATATTTTTCATTAGGTTTATTTGCATTCATTTATTAATTCTTGTGAGGCAAATATCTAATTTGGATCAATAACTCCATTACTCTGTTTGAATGCTTTGAGAACCTGGTCGCTGCCTATGGTGGTGGGAGGAATCAATTTTCTCGGATGTGGCGGTGGAGGCCTTTATGTCTGCTAGACACGTATGATTTTTTCAACTAACTATGTTTTAGTCGGGATTAGGCTTTTGATAATCTTTCTTAGCGTAATCCCCACGAATCACAATCTCTAATATTTTTTTTTGAATAATTTCGGTCTTGTTCTTGATACTCTTATTTGTGTTTGATTTATGGTGTTTTGCTAGTGTGCGGGGTTTGTGCGGGGTGATATGGCATCAATGCCTCATGAAACAACGATGAAACATGAATTTCAAACCTACTGAAAGGCTTTTTATGAATCGAAGGCGAGAGGATCGTCACCCTCTACCTTTAAATTTTCTTCAAACATGGCGAAATAACCTCTAAACCTGCAAAATACAAACAATTATTATAAAATCACAACGTGTATGGGCTAAGCGCTTCAAAAGGTACGTGGAGGAGGCGTGGCCATTGGATGGCATCATCCAACGGTTGAGATCGATCGAGAGGAATTTCAAGGGAAGGTGGAGAATGAATTTGAATCGGAGGCGTAATCGCGCGAGGAGATCGACGGTTAGGAGCGGAGGCGAAAAGTCAAAGCGGATGAATCGGGGTGATGAATTATGGGCCGTTGATGCGCGAGATCGGATCGAAGGTGGAGATGCTTGAATGACCATGTCGTAACAGTTGTATCGGGCATCTCGGTGAGCGGTAGCTATCGGATCGACGCTGCGGATGGGGCCGGCGCGCATAAATATCACGTGGGGTTCACGTCAGAAATTTAATGTGAGATGGACGATGGTTTTATGAGCAGTTCGTAAGACACGCATCGGCCGGCGTATGGAATCGCTGCCGATCGGAGGCTTGCTGTGGCGGTGCAATGGTACGATGCGGTTTTGGAATGGTGGTGGTTGGTAGGGACCAGCAGGGCGATGGACTCCAGTGTCCGATCTTCGGATCAGATCGACGGTGTTGAATGATTTAAAAATTGGAACCGGTAGAAATTTTTATAAAATAATAAAGCGAGTCGATTTTTAATATAAACCAAGGTTTCAAAATATTATTCTGAAAAGCGACGCAGCACCGTATGGGACCTTTGGAGTGTGGAGGATAGTAGGGGTTTATGGAGGAAGGGGCTTTAAGACTTGGCAGGGGACTTAAGTCCACACCATAAAAAATGTGATTTTTATGGTTTAATGATTTTCAAAGGGTTAGAGGGGTTAGATAAGGCAAAGAAGGAGTTTTCAACCTTGTCAAGGGATTAGAAGAAGGGGAAAAGGGAAAAATATGAAAATGAGGGATTTTCATGGAAAATGGAGGGATAAGAACTAAGGTTAGTTTTGGAAAAAGAGGAAAAGAAAAAAGGTGTTTGACTGATATTTTCCTTGGGAATGCATTGAAGTTTACGGGGAAAAAAAGGCACGGTAGTGAATATTGGGACAGGGAGGCCTCCAAGAGTCTTCAAGAGCCAACACTTTTTAGTCATAAAATTTGTTCCTTTAAGGCTCCAAAGAGTTGCTTGACATTTGGTATAACAAATTTTATAGGCATCCTAACGGTTGGCTCCACTCGGGGATGATGCCTTCTTGAAGGCATCAAGAACTTTCAGACTTGGATTCTCTGGGAGGCTGATCAGTTGCCTCATCCACTGGGCTGCCCTTCCTTTACTGAGATGAATTTCTCTGAAAACATATTAGCAACCATAAAGGTAATGGATATTTATCAATACAAGCTTCTACCTACCCAATCTTACTAATCTAACATTTTTTCTTCATTAGAGTGCACTTGGATTGGAAAAATATTTTACAACATTTTATTCTTTTGAAAGCATAAAACTAATCTAGTTCTACTTCTTATTTCTCCATGGACTCAGATTAAGCAGTTAAGCCCATATGCTTCTCTACCTAATCTACTAATCTATTAGGATTAAACAGTATAACAGATTTTTATTCTATAATTGCTAAAGCAGAAATTTAAAAAGCATACAAGTCAGGATTGAACAGTCTAACTTGATGCTGATCTATGGCATAAAAACAAGCTGCACATAGATTATTATTTGCAGAAAATTAAATCAAAATGATGAAGGCTTAAGATCTGAAAATTCAAAGCACTTCCTATATCCTTTTACAGCTCTGATTTGACCCTTATTTGAACTGCTTCTTCCTTACTCTCTGGTTCAGATTTTGAGCTAATTAGAACCAGATTTACATATTTTTTTACTCAGAAAATAAAATAGATTTGAGTCATCTCTATTTGGAAACTTAGGTTCAGATTTTGAACATGTTTGAACCTTTAATTTCTATCCTAATCTATCTACTGATAAGCCAAGATTAAACAGCTTGGAAAATTGAATTCACTATCCTATCACCAGAAAATTTAAAACTAATTAGTCAAGATTAGGCTGTTTGACTAACTAGAAGTGTGGTTTTCGGGAGTGGCATTTAAGCTTGCACGCTTTCAGATTTGTTTCTCTTTTTGGTATGGGGCTGTACCTTTCTTTGATTTGAAATCTTCCCCCTTTCTTTTCTATTGTATTTTGTATTTTTCTTTTTTCTTTCAAGACAAAAATCAACAACTAACTAGATGCTTAAAACTAAGTTTTATTGACATTCCTATCTAACCTAATCTATCTTGGAATATTTACATGTTTAGTTAATGAACTCTCTTTTCCAGTACAACCAATCCAGTAAATGATTCCACGATTGGTCCTTTTTCATCTCCTTGGGCAGGCTGGACAAATAGGGCCACTCCCATTCCTTTTGTTCTTTAGCAACAGTGCTAAATAATCTTCTTTCTTTTGGTAATATACTAATCCTAATGACCTTTATCCCTTCTTCAAAGATTTTCAAGAAATGAGCATAGGGATCTTGAAATAATACCTGGTTGTGGGTGTTTGGAAGATATGTTTCAACCAGGATCATCTCTTCTTTCTCCACTAGATTAAGGCAAAGATTCTTATGAGGAAGAAAAACTTCCTCATCTTCATTATTATCTAAACTAGAGGATTCATCATATATTGCAGTTTTGTCTTCTTGTAGTCCTGGTATGCTCTGATTCAGTGGATTGTTCTTTGTGAAGAGATCATCATGTTCTTGAACAGGGGTATCTTTTATTACCTCAACCCTTTCAGGAGGAGACTCCTTATCTTCATCCTGCTCAAGAAATTTCTCTTTCTTCCCAACCTCAACATTGCAACTAGTAGATTGTTGATTCCCAATTATGTGAAAGCTATTTCTAATGAATGGGGCTGGCTGATTTTTTCTTTCAAGCTGATTATAATGAAATTCATGACACCAATCGACTGCTGGTTGTCCTGCATGATTAGTTTCTGTTTGGAGCTCATCATCATCATCAGATTGATCAGAAGTTGAAAAATCATTAGTATAAACAATTTCACCAATCAAGCATATTGGGTTATCAGTTTGTTCTTTTAGCTGATCTACAAGTTTATTTTTTGTCTCAAGACAACAAGGTTTAGTAGGTAAATGAGCAAAAAAATGTTGTTCTAATAAAGAATTGAGGGTTGGTTGTTTATTTAATATCTGATCAATTTCTTCCTCTGCAAAAAGAGAAGGAATTTTCTCTTTTCTTTGGACAGAAGAACAACAGTCCTCTTCCTCTTGTGTTAACTGGTTTTGAGGCTGGATGTCTTCTTGAGCCTCTTCTAGGGAATGATTACTTGTGTTTGCAAGAGAATTTTGAGGATTCTCTTCCTTTTCTTGATATATCTCAATTTCGAACAACTTCTCATGATTTTCGTGGCAGTCACTTTGACTATAAGGTTCATGAGTTGTTTGAAGCATATTATCAAGATGCCATTGTTTTTTAATAATCTAAAAAGAGTCATAAAATAAAGGCAGAGACTTTGGTTGTGTTGTCTCTTCTCCTATTTCAGATTTTGTTGGTTCAAAATGGCTTATGTTTTCCTCAAGGCAGTGCTTACTATAAGTTTTTGCAATTTGGTTATGAAGTTCTCTTAATAGCATTGTACAAGATATAGGTAGGCAATCAGGAGTTTCCTGACAACCTTCTTCATTGCTTTCTTTATAATCTTGTTCAACGCACATATCTTGTAATTTTTGGGTTTGTTCCTGATTTGAAAGGAGCATGGGCTGCTCTAGATCATCAATATTCAAATTAGCCTAATATTTTTCAAATATTTTCTGAAGCATGTACATCATTTTCTCCATCATGACCAGCAATTTTTCTTTATTGTTTTCTCTATAGTCTTGCTCACCTTCTTCTATAAAGTCTTGATCATCATCTATATATTTCTCATTGTCTAGGTCTTGTAATGGTTGAGTTTGTGTTTGAGGTCACTGTATCTTTCTAACCAGTTCAGAGTCCTTTACCAGTGGAGTTATTAGGTCTTTTAGAATTGTGGAGTCGCCAGGAGGAAATTTTGAAATTTTTTGTCAACCAATAGCATGATTGGGTTTGCTCAATGCATTCCCAAGAGAATCTATAAGGACTAATGAAGTAATAGGTTTACTGGGGGCCAGTGGAGTCACCAAGTGGAAAATTTTTAGCTTTTGTGAAAGGTAAAATATTTTATGGTTCCACCACCATGTTTATTATGAAGCCAAACTGAAATATTTTTTGGGTTTTTCTAAGTTTCTATGGTTGTTTGAAATACTAATAAGTATATAAGAGCTTTCTAGGAAACTATGAACTCAGTGGTCCCACTGTAATCGCCATTATGTTGGTGTCCCGTGTTTTGATAGTTTGGAAAATCAAAAGACAAGGAAACATCATAACCAATCTTTAGAGTTCCAAGATCTATTCCTCCTGTTCTCAGAGAGGGATCTCTCAACTGTTTTTTTTGCAAAGTTTTATCTTGTGTGCTTGGAAAATGGATTTTAGACTAGTTATTAATTGCAGGTGTTTGTTTGTTTAGTCGGATTGATACGTGAGAACATGAAAGGTACGGGAAATATACACGGAATGGAGAAACGTCGGTTCATTGAGGCAGTGAGTCAAAAAGAGGTCATAACATACTCATCCGAAGATGTGGGATATCGGAGGATTAGAGAACTTGACACAGGATCCTTTGGTTTTGGAATGAGATGGACATCAATGATTTGGAAAGAGAAGTTTAATTCTCAACGAAGGGAACTTGAAAACATAACTTGAACAATAAAGAAATATTTGATAGACAGGGCTAACCATAAATTCTACAAACATTCTTTAAGAAAATAATGACATCAAGACAAATTTCAAAATGAAATCTAAGATTCGGGGAACACCCTATTTCCTCAAAGATTTTGTTTCAAATGACTTAGAAAACATAAAAGATTCACTGATAATTGAAGTCATAGAAGAGGGAACACCTAATACATCTATGATTACAACTATAAAAGACCTTCAAAACAACTGTTCAAGAAATGACAAAGGGCAAGATCGAAATAGACCTCTTTGACTAACTTAAAACAATGGTACTTCAAAGGGAGACTTCAATAAGAGCTTTCAAGTGATAGCAGACAAGCAGGGAGAACCATAAATCATGTTGAAAATCAACTATTTGAGCTATTATAGAAATAAACAAGCATGAGAACTAAAGAGAGAGATTGAAGACTCTAAAATACCTCAGTAGAAGAAAACATAAAACAGTGAAGGATGAACAGGTCTAAGGTGATTCCAGGAGTCATTTCTTCGCCTAAAAATTTTGAATCTACAGTAGTAAGAAATTATGGAACATAATGAAAACAGGAAAAAACATTAAACAGTTCAGAATACTTCACCAATAGCCAAGCTCATGGATCCAATGATAGAGCCTTCTCAGTAACAAGAATGCAACAACATCTTTAGGGCTTCCAAGACTTCAATATCATCTTCAACTTCAACAAACTATGTATTTATTTAAGAGATTTTTTAATATTACAACTACTGATCAAACAACAACCAACCCCTCACTCATCTTCTTCAGAAGAATATATAGAAGAATGAGGAGGTGAGATCTAATAAAAGATCTCGAAAACTAATTAATACAGACTTAAATGGCTTCTTTGCCTTTGGGGGCTCAGTGAAGAGGTTTACAAGTGTTTGTCTGTATTAATGATCTACATTTAAGATTTAAGCTCGGTGGGAGCTTTTGTTGACTTCTGAGGCTCTGTGTCATGTTGGAGTAACTTTGCAAATATTTTTTCATTAGTTTATTTGCAGAATTCACTGTGTGGCTGTGCTGAGGCAAATATCTAATTTGGATCAATAACTCCAGCCTCTGTTTGAATGCTTTGAGACACATGTGGCACTATGGTGGCTGGGAGGAATCAATTTTTCTCAGATGTGGCAGTGGAGGCCTTTCTGTCTGCTAGACACGTATGATTTTTCCTTTAACTGTGTTTTAGTCGGGGATTAGGCTTTGGATAATCTTTCTTAGCCATAATCCCCCACAGATCTGTCTCTAATATTCTGTTGTGGTGTGTTTCCGGTCTTCGACACTGATACTCTTCGACTGTGTTTGATTTATGGTGTTTTGCTAGTGTGCAGGGCTGTGCAGGGGTGATATGGCATCAATGCCTCATGAAACACTGATGAAACGTGAATTTCAAACCCTGCAAAGGCTTTTTTTTTATGAATTGAAGGTGGGAGGATCGTCACCCTCTGCCTTTAAATTTTCTTCAAACATGGCGAAATAACCTCTAAACCCTGCAAAATACAAAAAATTATTATAAAATCCTGCGTGTATGGGCTAACTGCTTCAAAAGGTACGTGGAGGGAGTGTGGCCATTGGATGGCATCATCCAACGGTCAAGATCGATCAGAGGAATTCAAAGGGAAGGCGGAGAAGGAATTTGAATCGGAGTTGTCGATCGCGCAGAGATCAACAGTTAGGAGCGGAGGCGAAAAGTCAAAGCGGATGAATCAGGGTGATGAATTATGGGCCGTTGATCAGCAGATCAGATCGACGGTGGAGATGCTTGAATGACCGTGCCGTAGCCTGGTTAACTGTCGGGCATCTCCGTTGAGCGATAGCCATCGGATGGGCAGCCTCAGATTGGACGGCGCGCATCAATATCACGTGGGGTCCACGTCCGAAATTTAATGCGAAATGGATGATGGTTTTATGAACAGTTCGCAAGACACGCATCGGCCAGCGTATGGAATCGCTGCCGATCGGGAGAAAACCGCCCTCGCCCAAAGGCAGTGCAATGAATACCGCGCGGTTTTTGGAATGGTGAGTGGTTGGCGGGGACCACTGGGCTGATGGACTCCGCGCTGTCCAATCTTCAGATCAGATCGACGGTGCAGAATGATTTAAAATTGGAACTGGTAGAAATTTTTATAAAATAATAAAACCGTCGATTTTTTAATATAAACCAAGGTTTCAAAATATTATTTACGAAGCGACTTGGCACCCGACTGCGGGACCTTTGGGTGTATGGAGGATAATACGACCGGGGTTTATGGAGGAAGGGGCTTTAAGACTTAGCCCGAGGGGGCTTAAGTCCACACCATAAAAAATGTGATTTTTATGGTTTTTTAATGATTTTCAAAGGGTTAGAGGGGTTCCGATAAGGCAAAGAAGGAGTTTTCAACCTTGTCAAGGGGATTCTGAAGAAGGGGAAAAGGGAAAAATATGAAAATGATGGATTTTCATGGGAAATGGAGGGATAAAAACTGAGGTTAGTTTTGGCAAAAGGGGAAAAGGAAAAAGGTGTTTGCAGCAATATTTTTCCTTGGGAATCAACAGGATTTCTGAAGGGGAAAAAAGGCACAGTAGTGAAGATTGGGACAAAAGAAGGAGGCCTCCAAGAGTCTTCAAGAGCCAACACTTTTTAGTCATAAAATTTGTTCCTTGAAGGCTCCAAAGAGTTTTAGCCAGCATTTGGTATAACAAATTTTATAGCTGGATAACACATAGCAAAGAAAGGAAGCTTTCCTATGTTCAAATGGAATCAGGGTTTTTAGGATTGATTGACTAAACAGTATTGACAACCAAGGAGCTAATGCATAAAAACACAAGGACAGAAGGCACATCTGCACAACCAAGCACAAATTGAATATTTTTAGAAGTTATAAATGAAGAAGGGAAAAAGGTGAGGTGAACTAAACATAAATGAATGAACTTGAAAGGGCTATAGAGAACTTAGAAGACAACACTAATTATTCTTCTCTAACAGCCCTAAAACCTGAGATTTTGGAAAGATAGGAAAAGCAGGTGAAATGAAGATGATGGGGCTCCATCATGACAGCAGAAGGTTTTAAAAAGTGGTTGAAGGTGATTCCTAGGGTTGGCCAAGGCAATAATGCTTCACTACATCAAAGGAAGAAAATTCAAAGAGTATCAGTGTGAAGGAGATCAAGCCTCCTTTTTCAGTCATATCCCTCAAAATAGTCAAAGGAAGGAAAGCACAAGGTTAAGATTCAAGACAAGAAGTCAAGTAAATCATGAGTTTGTTGTTATATGACTGAAGGTTGTCAAACTCCAAAGAATGAAAAAGGAGACAAAAAAAAATCTGTGTCATGGCACCTGCAACAAATCAAGAGTGGCTAAGAAGAGACATAGCATGCATGGCTTATAATCTTTGTCAAAGATGGATACATCACTATCAAAATCAGCAAGAAAGAAAGAAAAACATGATTTTAGGTTCACTTACACTCAGGAATGCCAAAAAGGATAAAAACATGTTTTCAATTTATTAGTGTAAGCAGAAGGAGGTTTAAGATGCCAAGACATTCAACGTTAAAAGAGACCTTTTTCATCTCTCCAACAAGCTACCACCAAAGGAAGAAAATTTGCCTTGAAAAGTTTTCAAACCCATGCAAAAGATTAAAAAGGATATCAGTCGAAAGGATAAAGTGACAAAACTTAGCAAAAGTGGGTCTTTTGAATTTCATTTATTGGTCTAAAAATGTATAAAAGGCCTTCTTCATTTTTCTTCCCATCTCATTTTTCCATTTCAAAGAGAAAGAAAGCTTCCAAGGAGATTTTTTCTGAGTTTTTGGACAAATCCTGGGCCAAGTCACTGGCGCTATGCATAGACGCTGGTGTTGTGCTCACAAACCCTTGCACTGTGTGAAAGGAGGTCTCCACAGTGCAAATTTTATTCTACGATACACACATAGCGCCCGACGCTGCGCATATAGCCTGGCGCTATGCACAGGTGGAACCGAGACACCCAGGCCCGGCGCTACGCCCACAGGCTAACTCGACAGCCCATTTCAAGCCCAGTGTTGTGCGCACAGAGCACCCGACAGGCCTGGCACTACGCCCAGAGGCCTGACAGGCCTTCACGTGGTCAGTACTGTGCTCAGAAAGAGGCCCGACCTGCCCGGCGCTAGGCACAGAGGGTGAGTCGACAGTGTAGGTAGGGCATTATACTTATGCCAGAACTCTCCCATTTGCAAAAAATTGTCAAGAAGTCCCAAAGACACCTTCAAATTTCCTTAAAAGCCTGCAAGGAGTTTAAAGAAACTGGTAAGTGGACATTTCTCCTCATCCTCCAAGTTTTTTTGTGTTTTTATGATTAAGGGAAATTTATCAAACCCTAGTGCTACAACAAACCCTAAGTCTTCATAATTACCACTCTCCTTGACCTCCAAGCTAAGATCATCAGTAAAGGGCAGTGAATTGGGGTAGTTACACTTCATGTTCAAGTTAAGCCCCATTAAGCTCAAGGAAACTCATTCATAAACCTAACCTCCATATCCCTCATTTTCAAAAGCTTCCCACCATCATTTTCATTTTACTCCTCTTGCCCAAGTTTGTCCACAACAAGCCCTAATCACCATGTCAGGAGCAGAAGATAGTAGTAGTAGTGAAAGAGGCCAAGGGCCTATGAGGCCAAACCACAAGGGAGGGAAAGTGAACAGATTTGAACCCCAGAGCATAGTGGTTATCACCTCATCTCCCATGATCCTCCCATGTTTCCATAATGTAGTGTGTTTCCAATTTTTTGAGAGAGTCAAATTAATGCAAAGCCACCCAGAGCTTACAAGGCTTTTCATTCTTAACATGCATAACAAAAAGTAAAGCCTTGTAGGAGTGGACTTTGAACTATCAACATATGCCATCTCTAATGCTATAGTTATCCCTGTTGTTGCTGAAAAGTGGTTTAAGAAAGCTAAATTGAGCAAGAACTATTATGATCCATTTGTCAAGCCTAGGTATAGAGAAGGCTAGAAATCTATTTTCCCTTTCTCACACCTAAAACAGAGATTTTCACCCTTGATGAAAGTCATTATGAAGTACTTTACTTGTGAGGGTAGATACTCCAGGCTTTACTCCTACCATGTCAGACTCCTCAGCATTTCACAAGGGTCAAGATGCTCAACCTGCCCTACTACCTATATAGGAGTATGGACAAAATTTCTTTTGTTGTCCGGAGAAGGAATCCTTTCCAAAAAATGCAGAGTTTCCTTCACCATTCCTTGATCAAGACGGTGGTGCTACATTAGTTGGAACATAAGGGCATACCTTTGTATGTGTTCATAGCCCATGAAGTCTTCACAAGCCCACATCTTCCTCATCAACCAAACTTTCCCTCATCATCTACACAAGTCTCCTCACCTCAAGAAAACCTCCTTTCCTCCCCTTCTCTTGATGCATCAGGTGAAGAAGGAAGTGGCAATGAAGGATCAAGTGAAAGTGAAGGAGATAATGATAATGAGTCAAATCAAAATGAAGATGGTGAGAGTGAAAATAAATCAGTCCAAACTAATGAAGAGGAAATTGATGAGGAAGAGGAATAAAATGAAGGGGAAGAAGAAGGAAATGATGATGATGAAGGGAATGATGATAATGAAGAAGAGGCGGAAATAGAAAGTGAGGAAGGAACAGAGGTAGATAATGAAGAAAGGGGCAATGAGCATGACAATGATAAAGACAATGACAGTGATTGTTACACCATTTTTTGGTCATCTAACTTATTATTATTAGATGGACCCAAGTACACCATGTAAGACCAATTTTACCCTAAGTAAAATTGCTTTCACTATGTAAAATAACTTAATAAACCACATTTATTAGGTTGTTTATGGTCTAAACAGGAAACCCCAAAAGGAAATATTAAACAAACCTATTTTGTTTATTTTTCCTCATGGAATAATTAATTAAACCATAATTTAATTATTATTCCCAGTCATGTTTAACCCAAAAACAAAGAAATTAATTAGATAAACCTTTATTTATCTTATTATTTTCTAGGAATAATTATTAAAATCTTATTTAGATAATATTCCTTGTTAAATATGACCAAATCACCCACAAATAATTAAATAAATCATTATTTATTTAATTATCCTTCAACCACTTCCTTAAAAGATAAATAAATCATTTATTTATTTATTATTAACAAATAAAGGGATTTGACCCAAGTCAAATACTTTTTCCCTCCAACAAATATAATAAAATATTCCATAAAAGGTGGATCTAGATTTGGTTAACATTATTTTAATCATGCACCAAGATCTAGAATGACCAAATATTTTGTTATAAATAGGAGGGTTTTTCCTACCATTCTTCACCTTTTGTTGCCTATTAGATCACTCTGGATCTATACACTTGGTCACATTTTTCTACCATTTGCTGTGTGAGCTCCCTTTGAGTTCCATTCTTTGTGTGGGTTTTCTACACCAACAAGAGAGAGAGATTTTAGATCTGAAGTGCTGACGACTTCCAAGAACCCATCCCACTGAGGAGAATTGGATACGCCTTCTTGTTTTCCTCCCAGGTGCCCGATTAATACAAAAATTGTTCTTGTCTTGTCTATTGGTATATGGAGAAAACCCTTGTTTTTATTGCTTAATGTCTTTCCATGCATAGATTGGGTTTTTTGCAGCTCTTTTCTTGTTCAACTAACCGCAGATCTGAAGATATTGGCAGCCACTTTTGTTGTTAGGGCTATTAGTTATGCGTAGCTAAAGTGGTCCTTTTTCGTACACTTCGACAAAGGATTCATACTAACAGTGATGGACAAGACAAAAAAGAGGAAAACATTCATGATAGTCATGACAACAGTCATGACAGTCAGGAAGACAATGAAGGAGATGAAGGGGTTGATAATCAAATTGAATATCACAACAGTAAAGAGGCAAGTAGCTCAAAAGAAGAACAAAATGACAATGCAGACTTCATTGAAGAGGATGAGAGTGGTGATGATGTAGAATACAATGATGAGGCATAAAATATGATGACTGATGATACCAATAATTAAGATAAAGAAGTTGATGAAAGAAGCAAGGATCACAGCCATGACAAAGACACCAACAAGATCACCATCACACCTCTTTCATTCAAATATCAGAGAGGGAAAAGGCTTGTGCTTGCTGCCTCTAAAAGGCAAGCGACCATGCCACCTACCTCAGCTCAGCCACTAGACAAAGGAAAACAAAGTGTGAAGCAAGAAGAAGAAGATCATAAGGTGGAAAGGGAGTTTGAAATCATTCAGGTAGACAGTGATGAGGAGAATGAAGTAAGGATCTCAAAATTCCTCATCCAAAACAAAAATTCACTCATTGAAGACCTCCAAGAAAATTTGAATAGGGCAAAAATTGTAAATGATGCCCTTGACTTGGAGAACAGGTAGCTAGGAGCAAAAATTGCAATCTATGAAGCTAGAGCCATCAAGGCCCAGAAATAATCCCAAAAGGCACAGGTAAAACTAGAAGAGTTCATGGGCACTTATAAAGAGAGTGAGGATGAGGAAGGACAATCTAGGGGGAGGCCTAGAGCCATGGGGTTGAAGAAAGCATTGGCAAAGCAAAGAGAAAAAGAAGCAGCCCTAGCAAAGCAGCTCCCCCTAGATGAGCTTTTGGACATGGAGATAACACATGATCGGGAGCATTGGTTGGAAATATCCAACATACACTTGGAGGCTAAATTGGAGAAGGCCAACAATAATCATGACCCCCAAAGAAGGATGACTAAGCATTATGCCCGAAGAAACCAAGTTGCAAGGGCCAAACTAAAGAAGGCCCAAGTCAAGATCTAGGCACTAAAAGAAGAAAAAGGCCAAGATAGACTTAGAATTTTGGCACGATCTTCTCTACGGGTCTCTAAAACCCATTGAAGGATACATCCACCAATTTTGAAGAAATTTGGACAATTTTTTGTTTTTTGAGAATTTGAAGGCCTATAAGCGCAGCGCCACTGGCGCTACACTTTTCCCTCAGACATCTTCAGAGGGAAAAAATTACATTTTTTTATTTCTCATGACCATTACACTATTCTCACCAAATTTTAGAGCTTTTGGACCATTTTTGACCCCTCAAAAGGTCAAAAAACACCTCATTTTCTACCATTCTGCCTCATTTTCAGGCCTAGCGCTACAGTTAGAGAAGTGTTGGGAATTTGAATTTTTGGACAGGTTACAGAGGCTCAATAAGAAAACCAAAGGTATATTTGGAACTTATACTTATCAAGCTTTCCAACGGGCCATCATAGAACAAACTCTGACATCAGGAAGGTCCCCAAAACGTGGCTACAACAGGACCTATTTTCTGCCTAGGATGGCGTTGTGCTTATAGATAACACTACGTGTTTTTGGCCAAAAGTCAACAAAACACACTCATTTATTGAAAAATATTATTTTAGTGTTTTTGAAGAAAATCACTCTAGAATTAGGTGCTAGAAGTTATTCTGGCATTTATTTCATGGGATTTTTTGTGCCTTGGGCCTTGCATGGTCTCTTGGGCATTAATGACATTTATGAGTGATTTTGACATTTTCCAACCCTATCTAGGGTTTTTTCCCTCCTTTTCTAGATAAATAGATCATGAGGGTTTTCATTGTAAGTGTTGGCATTTTATGAGTTTTGAGAGCAATACATGGTTTTCTTGAGATCCAAGGAGAAATTGATGTTGTGGAGTTTGTGAATCGCCTACTTTGATTGATGATGGAGGATAGTTTGCAGGATCCCTGAGCATGGTTAATGGTGATGTGTCTCTATTTAGTTCTTGTTTTCATGTTTATCATTATTTTCATATTTCTATGTTGCAGTAGAATATAAAATTATAGGCAAAAAAATGTTGTTTGAGGCACCTTAGTCTTTCCTCCTTCTTATTGCCTTTATGTTTTCCTCTGCTGGGTTTGTTTAAGGAGTTCTTAGTTGCTCCTTAGATCTACCTATCCTTGTTTATTCCATAAAAGGTTCAATATAATATTTTTCAAATATTTTTTATGGTTATCCATGCTTATTTGATGTTATTTAAACTCTGCTTTGGAATCTCTTTTTGAAGTACTACTTGTTAGGCTTTAGCCAAAGAGGCCATGTTCTGATCATGCCCTTTGTCCATGCTTGAGAATTTTCCTTAAATTTCTTTGTAGCTTGATCTAATATTCTTAGGAGTTCCCTCTTCTTGGATTAAAGTTATTTTTTACCTTAAATTTTTTCTAACCTTGAAGGTGAAATCACTAGAAGTTAAATGAGTTTCTTGCCTTCTATATTTCATTGGAATGTTTGTCTTGAATGCTTGTTTCGTTAAGTGTAATAAAAAAGTTATTGGTTTGCCCTGTTTAATGATTATGCCCTTATGTTGATCATTATTTGAGACCATATTGTTCAAAAGTATTTGTTTAAGGATTCTTCACTACCCTTACAGACCTACAATTCTCACAACTTAATGTTCATTTCACTTCACACATACCTTCAAAAGATCCATTTGACTATGCTAGATTTACCCTGTTATGCACCCTGTTTCATTGTTGAGATATCCATGAATTTCATAGACTCCATAGACCAATGATTTGAAGACCTCTCACTCCACCTATTCTATCTGACCATCCTACCCAACCAAAACAAACAAAAAACCCTACACTTAACAACTAGCCTAAAATCAACCATCTAAAGCAAACAAGTTCACATCCTTTGCATATAATAGAGAGAGCCCTCTCTAATTCCAGAAAGGCTAGGTCCTAGGAATCCAAAGACTGGTATGATGTTACCCTGTGCATTTGGTCTACAAATCTACTAAATCAAGGGACTCTAACAACGCTCACTCCAAATGAGATAGAAATAACTAATATATTCCTCATATAACTAGGACATAAGCTAATTTAGAGGCTTTAGCCAAAAACTATTTGGACTATATAACCATGTCTTGTTGTGAGGATATTGATTTTGTAGAAAAATAGGCATGGATCGAGCACATATTTCTTTCTTACATTACAGTGGAGGAGGATGCCTGATCCGAATTTATGAAAGAAGAAAACATAGTAAAAATATAAACATAGACACATAGATGTAGCAGAAATATAGGCAGCGTCCCTTATGTTTATATAAACTGAAGAGGTCTGTGATCGGTGTGGATGATCGTCTCCTTCCCCATATTGTAATGTTTCCATTTTCGACAAGCTTGTACGATGGAATACATCTCTTTATCATAGGTGGGGTACTGCTGAACTATATTGGAAGGTATCTCACTATCCTAGGCCACTGGATGACTTTGCTGGGTGTGGACTATGCTAGGTGTGGATTGCATCAATAGCATAGTCGGAGGCATCTGTCTCAATTTTAAATGGCTACTACAAGTACGGCAGTGTGAGTATTGGTGCAAATCAGTAGTTGTGCTTCAACTCAATGAACGAATTTTCTTGGGATTCAGAACAGGAAAAAATTTCTTTCCCCCCACCCTTAGTAATATGACTAAAAGACTAAATGATATCGCAGAATCCCAACACAAACCTATGATTAAAATTTGCAAGGCCTGAAAAGCTATAAAGCTCTATTAGAGTGGTCGGGGCTGGCCAATCCTAAATGACTTGGATCTTAGTCGGATCCACATGCACGCCACACTCATCTATGATGTAACCCAAATATTGGACAGGGCTCATGCCAAAGATGCATTCCTCGAATTTGGAACATAGTTTGTGATGTTGAAGGCTTTGGAGTACCTGTTGAATGTGTTGCAAGTGTTATTTCCAACTCTTGTTGAAGATGAGGATGTCGTCCAATTAACCAACCATGAACGAGTTGGTCAAGGGATGAAATATTTCATCCATTAGCCTCATGAGAGTAGCACGGGAATTTGTCAACCCAAAGGGCATAATCAACCATTCAAAAGGGCCTTCCTTGGATTTGAAGGTGGTCTTCCATACATCTGTGTGATCTATTGGAGACTAGTGGTAGCCTGACTTTAGATTGATCTTGCTGAAACACTTGGCCCCCTTGATTTGGTCCAGAAGATCATCAATTCGTGGGATTGAATTCTTGTTCTTGAAAGTTTTTTTTTTTAGTTCCTGATAATCAATGCAGAGCCTCCAGTTCCCATGCTTCTTCTGCACAAGTACAATCAAGCTCCCACGAGGCGAGTAAATTGGTTAGATGTGCCCTTTTCGCACCAACTCCTGCATTTGTCGATTGATCTCTTAATTTTCCACAAGTATACAGTGATATATTAGCCCATTGGGTAAAGGTGATCCAGGATTCAAATTGAACAAATTCTTGACCTAACAATGCAAAGGTACCCCTGCGGGTGAGGAGAAGATGTCCTTGTATTCTTCCAAGGTTGTATCCACCTGCTTTTTCTACGTGAAGGAACCCTTCCCGGGGGCCACAGATATGGCTACAACCTTCCCCTTTCTTTGGGAGCGAATTAGAAAGAACACAAATTTCCTGGTCTGGGATGATCTTAATACATTGCTTAGCAGAGATCAAATAGATGTTGGTCCCATATTTGTGAGTGAAAGAGGTGCTCCCTCTCCTTTGGATCTTCAAGTTCTGCCTTTTGGAGCTTGGTGGTGGTTACCATCATAGTGGGTTATGCGTCAATAACCTACTTACAATTTTTGGTTCCCTTGTCGGGTTCTAACTCAGAATCAGAACATGCATCCATCTTTGAGTCTCTCGACTCAACCACTAGTGCTTGCTTTGCATGACATTCCTACATATTGTGAGTGGGGAATTTTATGGAACTCACACCACTTTCTAGTGTCCTTCTTTTCCTTCTTGTCACCCTTGGTCTGCGGCTTTGGAGAGTTTCCCTGGGGGGTCACAGTTGGACTTTGTCTTTTTCTATGTGGCTTCGGTGTGCCTTTGTTCTACTTTAGGTTCATAGATCCAAATTATAGCTTCTTTTGGTTTACTTTCTACTCAATTTTGGTAGAATATCAGTATGCTTGTTAGAATGAATATTAATCGCAAGCGTACGAAAAAGGCTCACTTTAGCCATGCATAAAAAACAACCCTAACAGCAAATATGGTTGCCAATATCTTTAGATCTACAATTAGTTGACCAAGATAAATGCTGCAAAAATCTAGATCTATGCATTAAAAGACATTAAGCAGTAAATAAAAGAAAGAGTTGCTCCATGCATCCAATAGACAAGACAATATTGTTTTAAAGAATTTTTTGTATTTTTGACACCTGGGAAGGGAGCATAGAAAGATGTTACCAGTCCCCCTTGTTATTCATCAGTAATTTTTCTATTTTTTAGATGACTAAATACTTTTCCTAGATTTCTAAAAACAAAATTCATGAATATTGTGTTTTAGAAATCTCACTACCTTCATTATCCTTAGGATAATTTTTTCATTGGCTCACTACTCTATCATGTCATGCTCAGCCTACCACTCCCAGAAGACCCATCATGGGCTCATACCACTCACCTTCATTATTTTTTTCCACCTATTATCTAAGCACTCTGTTTTTCATTTTCCTCACCCCTCCACTTGCCACCTAAGATCACCAACTAAGCCTACTCTTCCCCCTATTCATCATATGTCTCAAGCATTGATGGTCTCAAAACTATCTATGTAGGCTATTTAAATAAATCAAGTACATTGGATTTTGGATTTTCAACCCATAAAAATATCAAAAACTCTGTTTTTCATATTTGAGAACCCCAAGCCAAACTTTCAATCAAAAACCAAGTCTAAAGAGCGTCCCACTAGGTCACTATGGCTTCATAGGTAATAGGTTTGTCTTTGATGTTCTAAAAAGCTGTTTTTATTGTGCCAAGAAGATAAAACCAAATTTGCAAGAAGTTCAAGCAATTGCTTGTCCAAATTAGATCAGAAATACCTTCAAGAAGGGTTGCTTTGACAAAGACAGCATTTTGCAAAAGGATAATTATGCATCTTAAACATTTATGCAGGAATGATTGAGATAGCTATCATACAAAGAAATAGGTAAGGTAAGAGGCCAACTCCTCACTAAAGGACATCCATAGCAAAGAAAAGGAAGCATGCCTATTTTCAAAGAGAATCAGGGTTTTTAGGACTAATTGGCTAAACAATGTGTTCAACCAAGAAGCTAGTGCAAAGGACCATAAGGACAGAGGCACATCAACACAATCAAACATAATTTGAAGATTTTTAGAATTTATAAATGAAGAAGAGAAAAAGGTGAGGTGAGCTAAACATAAATTAATTAACTTAAAAGGGATATAGATAACTTAGAATATAACACTAATTATTCTTCTATAATAGCCCTAAAACCTTAGATTTTGGAAACATAGGCAGAGTAGGTGAAATGAAGATTATAGGCCTCCATCATGACAGCAGGAGGTCTTCAAAAGCTGTTGAAGGTGACTTCTAGGGTTTTCCAAGGTAACAATGCTTCACTACATCGAAGACAGGGAATGAGAAGAGTATTAGCAAGAAGAAGATCATGTCTTCAAGTGCAGTCAATTACCCACAAATGGTCAAAAGAAGAAAAAAGGTTAAACTCCAAAATGGAAGACCAAGTTGAGCATAAGTTTACTGTTGTGTAACTAAGTTTGTAAAAAATAGTTGTATCATACCTAAGGGCAGTAAGAAAGACGAAAACATGTTTCTCAGCCACCCATCAAGTAAAGCGAAGTCTGATCTCCAAGGCAAGGATAGAAAGGTTTTTTAAAGGATGTTGCCACCATGCAAATGCCTAAAAATTGTGAAACTGATCAAAAGACAAAAACAAACCAAAACATATGAAATATGGTGACTCAAACAACCATCTCAAAAACAAGTTTTTAAGGCATCCATAGGCAAAAGGAAGTCAGAGTTCACCCTGTCAGAAAGCTGAAGATCAATAAAGAAAATTATCATGAGGAAAAGACACCATTTTTTTTTTTAAAGTTACCCTCTGCAAAAAGAGTAAAAAGAATATCAGTAAAACAACAGAAAGGTTGAGAAACATAATAAGTGGGTTTGGAAAAGAAAAATTCTTTGCCTAAGGCTATGATAGGTTAATTCACTTTTCACTTAGCTCATTATGCATTTGAGGGAAGCAAAAAACCCTCCAAGGAAGGAATTTCTAAGTTTTTGACAGTTTCTGGGCAAGGTCACTGTCGCTACACTCAGGACCTGCCTGTTTTGAAACCAGCTCCAAAAATAGAAGAAAAGAGATATCAACGCCTTATAAATAAGCCACTTCGAGGGGAAAACCTCTAATACATTACATGAATAAACAATTCTTGGATGATACAAATGAAAAAACCTCCTATCTATATATAGGAGTCCATGGGGCCACAATGTAATCCTTGTGGGGCCATAATGTAATCCTAGCCAACCTAACAATAATAATTTAAGGGAACAATAATAACAATATGGGGGTTATAGGTGTACAATAATAACAATAAGGGGGTCTACACTAACATAATAATGGACTACAATAGTAATATAGGGACCTAACATGCCCCTCTCCTTCAAACAAGTGTTGTCCTCAACGCTTGATTATTTCTTGATGCTTCTGTATAAAATTCTCATCCTCCCATGTGGAATATTCTATAGGAAATTTCTTCCACATGCTGAGATAATTTGAAATTGGTTGTACTTGTCGAGTTCTTTTTTCTGTGACTTCTTTAGAACTTCTTTCGATGTGATGTTGATCTTCTGGTTGTTTCATTTGATTTTGCACCAAAGTTAGGTTATCCTTTTAGAGCTGGAGAGCTTGTTGTTGATGCTCGATGTGATACTCCACTACTTTATCATCCATAATAGATTTTATTTGATCATTCAAATAATCCAAATTAGCCTCCATTTCTACTTTTAAACCATCTATGTCATCTTCGGTTGCTCTTCGTAAGATCGAAATTTGTTGCACTTGGTACCGTAATTTTGATACCTCATACTGCAATTCTTCCTCTTCTTGCGTCATAGTATAGATTTATGAGCACTTAATGGGTATGGAATTTTTTTTTGAGGCATTATAGAAATCATTATTGATAAAAATTCTTCAATATTCCCTTGGAAACACTTCAAACTGCTTTCTCAAACAAACGTTATGCAATTTAAAAAAACAAGTACACACCTTTTTCTTGTTTTTGAGTATCTATATATTGAAACTGAATTCTCTCTATGATTTAAGATCTTCAATATCTAAAACTAGGCCCTGAAGTAGCCCTCTGAATATTCTTTTGAATGCCACAGGTCTGACCTAATTTCGATTCTTTAAGACAAAGTTTTGCCCAACCTCCCACGATGACCTAATTATGGACTGGATCAGTAGAGTGAAATTGTACAACTTGCCACGTGTCACTTTTTCCTCCTTTGGCTCTGAAATTGATGTAGTTTAAACTAAATTTCGTGCAATTGTAGCCACTTTTTACAAAATTCCAATCTGATGCTCAAAGAGAGAGTTATGATGATTTTCCCACGATCACCTCTTTGAGATGAAATTCGGGAGCTTGCAAAAGACCTAACTTCCATAGAACATTTCTATGAAAATATTGCGAACCAAGCCCTGAAATTTTGTGACGATTGTCCTCAAGATTTCTTCTTCACTCCCTAAAAATTTTCGCCTCTAAAGCTTCGTAGAAAAACATTTATAACACAAATTCCACGATGACCTGTTCAGGTTAAATTCAGGAGCCTGCGGAAAGACCTAACTTACATACATCATATCTCCGAAAATATTGTGAACCAATCTCTGAAGTTTTGCGACGATGTTCTTCAGGATTTTTTCTTCACACTCTAAAAATTTTAGCATCTGAACCTTCGTAGAAAAAAATTTATAGCACAAATTCCACGATGACCTTTTTAAGTGAAATTTAGGACCCTGAACAAATCCCTAACTTCCACAAATCATATCTCCAAAAATTTTGCGAACCAAGCTCCGAAATTTTGTGATGATGTTCCTCAAGATTTCAGCTTCGCACTCTAAAAATTTCATCTTTTTAACCTTCGTAGAAAAAAAATTATAGCCAACATGCCACGATGTCCTATTTGGAGCAGCAAAACCCTAGAATCCAAAGCTCTAATACCAAATGTTGTGAAACCAGCTCCAAAAATAGAAGAAAAGAGATATCAACGCCTTAGAAATAAGCCACTTCAAGGGGGAAACCTCCAATAAATTACATGAATGAAAAATTCTTGGATGATACAAATGACAAAACCTCCTATCTATATATAGGAGTCCATGGGGCCACAATGTAATCCTAGCCGACCTAACAATAATAATTTAAGGGCATAATAATAAAAATATGGGGGTTACAGTGGTACAATAATAACAATAAGGGGGTCTACACTAACATAATAAGGGACTACACTAGTAATATAGGGACCTAACACTGGCGCTATGTTCACAGGACCCGACGCTGCCTATAGGAGTCTCGACAATGCATTTTTTACACTGCACTATGCTTATAGTGGGAGGAATTGCGCTTATGGCCCAACGCTGCGCTCAGCAAGACCAGAAATAGACAAGGGCATGGTGCTGCACCCAGAGGTGCATAGGCCTGCACAAGACGTGCAACGCGATGCCCAGAGCACCTGACTCACCCAAGGCTCGGGCAGTGCTACACACAGAAGGCCCCACTCACTCTTTTTTGATAGTGCTGCCCCCAAAAAAAGACCCGACAGGTCTTTTCCTGCCTGGCACTGCGCTTAGAGGCCAGCAGGCCTATTAGGCGTGCAACGCTGCGCATAAAGGGCCCAAATCGCCCAGTCTCCTACCTGGCGCTACGATTATGACAAAATCCTCCAAATTGAAAATAATTTTCCAAAGGCTCAAGAAAATAATCTCTACCTTACCTTCAAGGCCTGCAAGCAAGGTAAAATGATTAAAAAGGAAGAAAACAGTCATGGCAATCATGACAACTGTCAGCTCAATAGTGATAATGAGGATGAGGACATTGTAGAAACTAAAGATGGTAGTGATACCAATGAATAAAATGAGGCAGAGGGCAAAGGAAATGGGTTAAGAAATGAGGAAAATGATATCACCCATGAGGCAGAGGACATGGAAATGGATGAAAATGACAATCAGGATAGCAGCCCAGATGACCATGCAAGTAATCAAAGAAATGCCATTCATGATGAAGCAAAAGACACCATGGATCTAGATGAAGAAAGTGACAAAAATGTAGAAGATAATGAAGCTAGCATAAATGAAAAGGAAAACATTCATGAAAATCATGACAACAGTCATGATAGTCATGAAAATAGTAAAGAGAGTGACCCCCATAGTGACAATGATGATGAGAAAAATGAAGCAAACACAAGGGACAGTCCAGAGATCAGTGGGAAAGAAAACAGTGAGGCTAATGATGAAAGTGATGACTGTGTTGATAGTGAAGAAAATGAAGAAAGGTCTGAAAACATTCATGAAATTCATAGTGATAGTAAATAAAGTGGGAAGGATGATAATGAAAATAAGGATCACATCCATGACAATGACACCAACCTGACCACAATCACACCTCTTTCATTCACTTATCAGAGACGGTCTGAGGCTTATGTTTGCTGCCTCAAAAAGGCAAGGGATTAAGCCATCCACCTCAACTCAAAAGCTTGATAAAGGTGAACAAAAGGTACAAAGAGGAAAGGAAGGTAAGAAAGAGATTAAACAAGAACTTGGGATCATTAACCTAGTAAGTAAAAGTGAAGACAAGGAGAGGGCCAATAGCATACTACTTCAAAGAAAAAATGCAGAGATTAAAGACCTACAAAGGAGCCTTGGTTGGAAAGGTCCAACATTCACTTGGAGGCTAAGTTGAAGAAGGAAAATCAGGATCTTGATCTCCAAAGAAGGATGACTAAGCATTATGCCCAGAGAAACCAAGTTGCAAGGGCTAAACTGAAGAAGGCCCAAACCAAGATCCAAGCACTAAAAGAAGTAAAAGGCCAAGCTAACCTTGGAATTTTGGCATAAGTTTCTTTACAGGTCTCTCAAACCTCATGAGGCACTTGTCCACCAAATTTGACGGAATTTTGACCATTTTTTGTTTTTTGAGAATTCGAAGGCCTATAACCGTAGTGCCACTAGCACTACGCTTTTCCCTCAAGCATCCTCAAAGGGAAAAATTTACATTTTTGGATTTCTCATGCCTATTACACTATGCTCACCAAATTTCAGAGCATTTGGAGCATTTTTAACCCCTCAAAAGGTCAAAAACCACTTCATTTTCTACCATTCTGCCTCATTTTCAGGGCTGGCACTGCTGTTAGTATGAATTCTTCGTCGAAGTGTACGAAAAAGAACCACTTTAGCTACGCATAACTAATAGCCCTAACAACAATAGAGGCTGCCAAACATCTTCAGATCTGCAATTAGTAATTAAAATGCTGCAACAAACAGATCTATAAATGAAAAGACATTAAGCAGTAAAGTAAAGGGTTTGCTCCATGCATCCAACAGACAAGACAAGAACACGATTTTTTGAATGAATTTTTATATTACAGGGCACCTGGGAGGAAAACAAGAAGGTGTATCCAGCTCTCCTCAATGGGATGGGTTCTTTGTAGTCCTCAGCACTTCAGATCTAAGCTTTCTCTCTCTTGTAAGTGTAGAAAACCCAATGCAAAAATGAAGCTCAATGGGAGCAAATGATGGAAAAATGAGACCAAGTGTATAGATCCAGAGTGATCTAGTAGGCAACAAAAGGTGAGGAATGATGGGGAAGAACCCTCTTATTTATAACAAAATATTGGGTCATTCTAGATCTTGGTGCATGATTAAAATAATGTTAACCAAATCTAGATCCACCTTTATGGAATATTTTATTATACTTGTTGGAGGGAAAGGGTGTTTGACTTGGGTCAAATCCCTTGATTAGTGAAAAATAAATAAATAAATGATTTATTTATCTTTTTAAGGAAGTGTTTGGAAGATAATCGAATAAATAATGATTTATTTAATTATTTGTGGGTGATTTGGTCATATTTAACAAGGAATATTATCTAAACAAGATTTAAATAATCATTCCTAGAAATTAATAAGATAAATAAAGGTTTATCTAATTAATTTCTTTGGTTTTGGGTTAAATATGACTGGGAATAATAATTAAATTATGGTTTAATTAATTATTCCATGAGGAAAATCAAACAAACATGGGTTTGTTTAATATTTCCTTTTGGGGTTTCCTGTTTTAACATAGTGAAAGTGGTTTTACTTAGGGTAAAACTGATCTTACATGGTGTACTTGGGTCCATCTAAGGGTAATAAGTTAGATGACCAAAAAATGGTGTAACAGATTGCCCCCCAGCGTGCGAGTGTCAGGAGCAAATCGTATGACCGAAGTACGTTGTAAGAACACAATCACTAGACAACAAAAGGGGAGTCAGAGAGAGAAAGGTGAGGTAGATAGTGTGCTGAAGGACTAGACCCTGAGGAGACGAGACTCGCAGGTGCAACAAGTCTCTTTTTATGAGAGGGTACCTGTGCTGAAGGCGGCGGGGGAGGCATACCTATGCCCGCCGTGACAAAGTACAAAAGAATAGTGTGTCAAGTAAACAAGGGACCGAACCATAGAGTACAGCTGGCATAATCAAGGGCCAGATAAAAATACAATGAAGAGTCTCACATACATGTTGTGCCTGGGATAACAGCCAGGACTAGTACAATAATATCTGAGTACATGAGATAAATACAACCCAAATTCCCCCCGTAAATGGGGAAGGGCTCACAAAATCTGACTGATACATGCAAATCAAAGAGGTGCTGCAAGTGGCTAAGGCCAACATCATCAAAATCTGGAGCGGCATCGAAGGCTGCAAAGAAGAGGTCATCTGGGCATGTGGGGGGCTACCTGCAGGGCCACCCCCTTATGAGGGTTGAGACATCTCACACATACCCGGGAATCATCAAGAGCTGCTGTTGGGTCACTGGACTGTCAAGTATACGAATCTCGATCATGCTGAAAGGAGCTGGAGAAACAATCAAGTCAAAGGGAAATGAGAGATCCCCCTGCCTGATCCGAGGCACCGAACAAGAGTGGAAGCTGGAACCAAGGTACACCGCCCTCTAGACCTGGCTTCTGGAATGAATGTGCTGATGTCGACAGAAGGAGGTCCGCCATAGGTGAGGTAATGAGAGATCCTCAACTAAGGCACGAGAGAAAAACAATAGAGCGACGGACAGACTGACACTAATGACGATAGTGGAAATGGGAAGGACTGAGTAGCGACTGGACGACTTCCCTTGTTAGAGCATAAAGAGCATGGATGACATGGCAGCGACTGACACAAGATCATAAGGGATAGGGGCCAGTGAGACTGAAGGTCATAATGTGCGACACAAGAGAGAGACCAAGCAATGAAGGATGGAGGGCTATAGTGGGGTGCAAAGGGACGTGGTATAGACTCCATGGATGCAAGGATGACTCAACTTGGATGCTCTAAACAAGGGCGACTCGAGGGTGCTGCCACACAGTAAAGGTCCTAATGGGGGACCCCGGAAGCATGAGTACAAGGTGGGAACTCATGACGAAAATCGACACGAACATGGACAAGTAAGGGAGCAATATGGTGCCCCTAGTACAAGTGTCGTAAGTGAGGAAATTCGATTTTAAATGGAGGTGAGGTAACTTCTCGTGGACGAAATGGGTCCTGGTGAAGTAGGAAACATGAAAAAACAGATGCTGGCTATCTAAAAGAAAATAAAACATGCATTTCGGAGCGGAAATGGTAAGGGTAATATTTCTTAAGATAGAGTGCATTGCGAGGGTTAGGAAGGGGATGGCCTTCGAAATCCTCTAAGAGGTATGCCCCTTTGCCAAGATCCTTACTAATGATGTAAGGGCCTAGCCATAATGAGTCAAACTTCCCATGACCGAGGACATCATGGGCCTGGTCATATACTAGAACAAGGTCGCCTTCGTGAAAAGTGCGAGGTTGGACTTTTCGGTCATACTGAGCTTTGGTGCGTTTTTTGGCCGCTTCCATGGTTTGCAAGGCAACACGGCGGTCTTCGGAGGCACGCTCAAGCATGATAAGTCGTTGTTCTAGCAGTGGGGTGTCAGGGAGAAGTTCAACGGCTAGGTGTAGAGAAGGAATTTCACACTCGATTGGTAAAACTGCCTCCTCTCCAAAAACGAGGTGGAAAGGAGTGAACCCGGTGGCGGTTTTAACAGAGGTTCGATAGGCCCATAAGGCAGGAAAAAGCATGAGATGCCAGTTGTTTTTGTGCTTATTCACCGTTCGTTGAAGCATAGTCTTGAGGGTTTTGTTGACTGCTTCAACTTGGCCATTACCTTGGGGGTAATAGGAGGAGGAATATTGGTGCTCAAAACCCAACAGTGAGGATAGCTCACGCCATATCTCATCTTCAAAATGTCTGACGTGATCAGAGACCAGTTGCTTGGGAACCCCGAAGCGAGCTATAACATGGTTAAAGAAAAAGAGAGCCGCGGTAGCTGCCGTGTTGTTGAACGTTGGCATGGCCTCGGCCCATTTGGTGAAATAGTCGACCGCCACGATGATATACTTGTGGCTACCAGAGGATGGCGGGTGACACTCCATAAAGTCGATGGCCCATTTACAGAAGGGACCAGTGGAGACGACCGGATGGAGGGGAGCTGGTGGAGCTCTCGCCTTAGGGGCGAAATGTTGGCAATTGGGACAATGTTTGACTGCCTCAATGCAATCACTGAAGAGAGAAGGCCAAAAATACCTGGCGCGCATAATTTTTTGGGCAGTAGCAAGACCGGAGAGGTGGCCACCACAAGCACCGCTATGGCAGGCATTAAGGACCTGTTCAGCTTCAGCGTGTGTGAGGCAACGACGAAGGACAGTATCAAACTCGCGACGATAGAGGTCGTCACCGATAAGAAGGTATCGGGGGGCCTGGTGTCGGATACGTCGGAGAGCCTCACGGTCAAGGTGGAGGGCGAACTTTTGGGTTCGCAAATAAGTAAGAATATCGCCATACCACGGGTCATCGGAATTGATGGCAAACAGGTGTTCATCAGGGAAATCGTCATTAACGGGAGGGTCTTGCGATCCGGTAGGTAATTCAGAAATAAGCTCAGCGAGGGCTAAGCCTTTCTTACTTTTTGGGGTGACAAACTCGAGGTCGAATTCCTGAAGAATAACGACCCAACGGGCGTATTTCCCAGTGAGGATACGACGACTCAATAGGAAAGCCATAGGGTTGGAATTTGTCACAACCTTGGTGGAGCGCAGGAGGATATAATGACGAAGTTTTTGGACTGAGAACACGTCAGCCAGCGCTAATTTCTCGTCATAGGAGTATGAGACAGGGGGTCCCACAAGGTTCTTACTGACATAGTAGATCACATGCTCAATGCCATGGTCATCCTCTTGGATAAGGACTCCAGCGACCGAATAGGTGGAAGCGGAGATATATAGGATGAAGTCCCGATTAAAGTCGGGAGGGCGAATTAAGGGAGCAGATGTGAGAGCCTGTTTGAGGGCATCGAAAGACTCGTGAGCATAGTTATCCCAAACAAAGGGGATGTGAGAGCGTAGGAGTCTAAGGAACCCGTGTGCGGTGGTGGCATAGTCAGGGACGAACCGACGAAGAAAATTAGCTTTGCCTTGGAGGCTTTGGAGCTGGCGGAGGGTACGCGGAATGGGGAGTTCAAGAATGGCTTGAACTTTCAAAGGGTCAAGAGTGATACCTTCCTTAGACACGATGAAGCCTAGGAGACGGCCGGCGGGAACGCAAAAAACGCATTTCAATGGGTTGAGGCGGATATTATACTTGCGACATCGGAGAAAGATGGTGCGCAGATCGTGTAGGTGTTGCGCCCGATGCTTAGAACGCGCCGTGAGGTCGTCTAAATAGGCAAGGATAATATGAGCTAAGTCGTGGAAGCAATAAGACATGGCCCGTTGAAAGGTGGCGCCGGCGTTTTTAAGGCCGAAAGGCATGACCCGATAAGCAAAAGTTCCCCACGAACTAATGAACACGGTTTTTAGTTGATCAGCAGGACGGATAGAAATTTGGTTGTACCCGGAGAAACCATCCATAAAGGATAGGACCTCATGCCCCGCACACTCGTCAATGATTTGGTCGATGAACGGTGTGGGGAAGTTGTCTTTGGGACAAGCTTTGTTCAAGTCGCGAAAGTCCGTGCAGACACGAATGGTGCCTTGTTTTTTGAGAATGGGAACTGGGTTAGACACCCAAGTGGTGTATTCAATGGGGTAAATGAAACCAGCCTGCTTGAGCTTATCGATTTCGGCTTTGATAGCGTCACGTCGGGAAGGATGAATGGGTCTCATCTTTTGTCGGACTGGTTTGGCATCAGGCCATGTGTCGATATGATGTTCGACAATGGCAGGATCGAGTCCGGGCATTTCAGAATAGGACCAGGCAAAGATATCGCGGAATTCTTTGAAAAGCTTGGTGTAAGCTTCACTTTCTTCCGGGGTGCATTGGGCACCCCTGGTGATGTATTCTTCGATTCCTGGTTTGACTGAAATGTCAATTTTGATGGTAGGCAAGACATTGGCCATGTTTCCTTCTTCGAAAGCATCAGGTGCAGGGATAGGGTTTTTGAACCAATCAACTGCATGAGGAATGAAGTCTTTGGTTTCCACAGCGTATTGGTCATGGGACTGCTGTGGGAGGAAATATGCGCGATGGTGCATATCATCCCAGGGAAAGTCGGGATTGGTCATGGCTTCCATGATGTCTTCATCAGAGTGGAAGATGGGAAGACTGGAGGAAGATGGGTCACCCGAGGAAGTAGTGGTGTGGGGCGGGTCATCATGAGGAGAAGGGCTCAGATGGGCGATATCAACAGATCCAAGGCCGGCTGAGGAGCCGAGGGGATCGGTAGGTTGAATGGCCGGTGAACTATTGCGCAAGGATGATGACAGGTACAAAATGGTGGTGGAGGGCTCCGTTGGCTGGATAGCGGGAGGAGGAATGTGAATGGGAGTAGGAATGTCCTTGGGTCCGATCGAAGTGGCCTTGAATTGGCGGTACATGTCCAAGGAGGAACGATACTCGTCAAGGCGAGGACAGAGGTGGGTGTAATGGCCGTGAAAATCGCACAAGGCACAAGGGTGGTTTGTGCGCAAGTGTTTGAGTTTTGGGATAGAGTCGGGGATAGTGACATAGACTTCTGGGATATCAGAGTCGGGGAATGTCTCGTTGACCAGAAGCTTGAGGTGCGGCAATTCAAGACACATGTGAGTGGCGTGACCAACGATATCACACAAAGCGCATTGGATGGCGGGCTTTGGTGGTCGTGGGGGGGTAAGAGTTGTCGGGGCGGCCTGGTCCTGATGGGTTGCCCCCTTACGAGCTTTGCCTTTCTTTTCGGGGGTTGGTGCCACAGGGGTAGGGTTCTGTGGAGGTGCGGGGGGCCCGGAAGAGGTGAGGGGGACTGGTTTAACCGGTGTCAAAGCAAGGTAAGGTTTGGGGTGGTCAGGAGGGGTAGCGGCTGGAGGGTCAATGTACCAGACGGGGAGGCCGATGGACAGATTAGGGAGAGAGAGGGTGGCCATAACGGGGACAGAAAAAACTCCGGGAGGGGGAGCCAGGAAAGGTATCTGCCCCGCAGGGTAATGACCAGGAGGGACGGCTCCAAGGTGGATAAGGCCAGGGGGAACTGTGTCGGGAGGATAAAGAGGTTCAGGGATACCAGCTGTAGGGGGAGGGCCAGAAGGAGGAGGTCCGGCTGGCTGAGATGAATGGCTAGGAGCGGGTTGCGGAGGGCTGTGGGGAGGTTGCTGACTAGTCGAGGCAGGCCGCTTATGGGCAGCCTGAGACGATTGCATCATGCAAACATTCGACAAGCTGGGATCAATGACAGGAGGAGGGGGAAGATGAGAAAAAGTACCAAGCAGGGTGGAATCTTTGTAGACGCCGGGGGAGACACTGGTCAAAGAATCGACGGTTTGCTTGTTGGCTACGGAAGAGATGGTCGTCTCGGAGGAGGTCTGAGACGGCGGCTCATGATAAGATAGCTGGTCAATGGTGACTATCTTCCCATTGTGTGGGAAAGACATCTTGCGGAAAACCGCGGATGGGACAGCAGACATGGCATAGGTGTAGCTTCGCCCCAATAGAATGTTGTAGTCTAGAGGGGCGTCAATGACTTCGACATCAACGCAAACAGTCTTACCGGAGAGGGTGATGGGACAGTTACGAAACAGGCCAATAGGCTGGGAGGCATGACCATCCCACGCTCGAAGGGTGATCGTGGAAGGGGCCAACTCAGGGGATCCGAGTTGCTTCCAAACCGAAGCGGACATCACACAGGTGGATGCGCCCTCATCAATTATACACCGGGATACAGTGGCGTTCCGGATTTTGACTGGGATTTGGAAAGCAACGGAAGGAGGAAGAGGAGGGTGGTCCGATTGAGTGGCGTCGAAAACAATCATTTGGTCATCAGCAGGATCAACAGCGCCCACGGCAGATAGTAGAGCCTTCTTCTGAGAAGGGCACGACTGGAGGAGTTCCAGTGTGGAAATGGCAGCAGGGGATTGCGCCAAATCATCTACTATACTATACGATTGAGCAGCTTGACAGGAAGTAGCATTTCGGCGTAATGGGCCCTTTGGAATCTTTGGATGAACCTCAACTTTGGGTTGAGGGATGTGTAAGGGGCCACTGGATGTCGAAAGAGGCTCTGTAGAACTTGAAGAGGGAGGCTCGGGAGCAGACTGAGCAGGAGGCTTGGGGTACTGGCGAGACCGAGTTTGAAGGTGAAGATCGACGGATGGGGAAGGATCGGAGTGCATCATAAGGATCTGGTAATCAGAGGAACCAGAAATGGAAGGGGGGGCGGCTACCTGGCTGTCAGGCGGTTGGGTAGCCACGAATCCCTGTTGAGGGAAAGGATCAATAAACACAGCTGGCTGGGTAGTGGCCACATTAGGAGGAGCATGAGGGGAGGTGTGTTGTCCGCGCAATGTGGCTTGAGACTCCCACATCTGCCGCATCTGGGGTAAGAGAGGAAAATCGTGAGTGTAATGACCATAAACACCGCAACACGAACAAGGCTTATTTGTGCGAAGCGGCCTGTCCGGCTTGGGCGGAAGGCCCTGTTGCTGGTTGCTAGTGTTAGGGTCCATACCAGAATTGGGTCCGCGGTTACCAGGGGCAGATTGGTTTTGGTTCCTCTCTGCCTTCTTTGAGAAGAAGGGGGATTAGTCGCGCCCTGTTGTGCAAATACTTGCCCTGGAGGGGGCTGTAAGTGCTGTTGCGGGTTGTGAGGAGGCAAGGGAGGTGGAAACGCATATGCTGGAGGAGCTGGCGCACCAGGCTGTGGATAAAGGTAAGGGTTGGGTTGGGCAACATTGAGGTAAGCAGGAGGTTGGGAAAAAGGAGGAGGCATGCCGTATCCTGGATACATGTTGCTGGGAGGGGGAAGAGTGCTCGAGGTGTTGGCCCCTCCCTGAGGGAGACCATAGCCCATAGGAGGATGAGCAGATGGATGGGAAAGAGATCCAACGATACCGTCGGCGGAATGAGATGCCCCCGGGGCGTTAGCGCCACCGGGCCTGGGGATGTCAGGGAGGACGGTATAAACATAACCAGATTGAGCGTAGATCAGGTCATATTTTAAGGCTAGTTGGAGGGCGGCTTCTTCAGTTTGAGGAAAGTGAGAGGCGACATCTTTGCCGATGGGAGAAGGAAGGGTGCGAAGGAACCAGTCCATGTAAACCCGATCTTCGAAGGGAGGGGCTCGACATAAGCTCCGTCTTCGTCGCCATTCCTGAACATGGGCAGAAAGGCGTGTGGAAGAGGATTGCTTAAAGGAAGTCAAGAGCTCCGTGCCAGTGTCGTATCGGAGAGGGAGCTGGAAGTATGACAAAAAGGCTTGGGCAAGAGTCTCGAATTTGGTATGGGAAGAGGTGGCTTGTTCGACATACCATTTAGAAGCTTCGCCGGTAAGCGTGCGTTGGAACAAACGAAGACGGATGGAGTCATCGGTAATGGAATTGGAGGAACACCACATATGGAAAGACCGGACGTGATTGGTTGGATCTTCTCCATTAAGGCCCTCGAACTTAGGGATGTCAGAGGGTAGCTTGGTTGGCATAGCGGGCCAGGTAGCATTGTGGTGAATGGGGTCATTAATCAACTGATGGAAATCGGGGAGGCTGAGGCCTGCAATGTACGGCAGCACAGGGGTGGCCGGAGTAGTGGTTGTGACGGTTCCGCTAGAAGTAGGGCCGGTATTGGGGCCACTAGCATTAGGCCCTGATCCAGACATGGTGAAGGTACAAGGGGGAGAACCGGGAGGAGAAGGGGGACCTGAGGAATCAGGAGAGGAGTCGGAGTGCGGACTCGAAGGTGGACTGGCTCGACGACGACGGTGCGGAGCAGGTCGATCAACCGGGAACTGAGGATGAAGGCCAAGAAGTCTCCAGGAAAGGCGCCTTGGGGGCGCAATGATGACAGGAAGAAGGAAACCGACAAGGGCAGAAAGGGACAGAATCAAGAAGGTCAAGGGCAGATAAGGTGCAGTGACGATTGATTTTAGAGTCTTTGCCAGGCGGTGTAAACCGGGCGCTTCTTCACTTAGGGTCAGTGTGTGGTGTGCGTTAATTTTAATTTTTAAACCCTTTCCGTTGTTGAGAGCAAAAAAGTGTGCAACGTAGCTGAAAATAAACCTACAGAGAACAGAATAAAAATGCTGAAATAACAGAAAAATAACAGCTACATATGCATCTATCAAACCCAAGAAAGTGGGTCTCTCAAAACTATGTTGAAAAGAAAGGGAAAAACTATGGAAACACACACAAACGAAGCTCAACAGATCTAGGGTCAAAGGGGACAGAGATCCGGAGGATAAAGCTGCAGATAAGGGGTGCAGATCACAGCCAAGAGACAGGGGCAAGGTGGCTGGAAAAAAGGGAAATCAGCAAAAAGCCGGGAGGGGCAAGGCAGAGGCCTTTAGGGGAGGTCCAAACAAAACAACAAGAGGTGATTTGAAAGGAAAAGAGGCTGATTTCGATGGATCTGGAAGTGAGGTCACAGATCTGGAAAAAGAAAGGGCTGAAGCTCTGAAACCGACGGCTGAAACAGCTGAAACTCTTCCACAAAAAGTGGAGTGTACTAAAGCCCTAAGGGGCTGGGTTCCCACTTAGATGAGTAAAAACAGATCAGATCTTGGTCAAGGCGGGCTGAGACAGAGGCTGGAAAACCCTGGCAGAAGCTGCAGCAGAACCCAAAAAAATTGCAGAAAAAATGCTGAAAAAATGGCAGGTCGCAGTTTCTGACCTGATTTCAGTGCAGGTCGCAGGAAATAGGCTAAAAAGTGCGACCTGGAGGTTCAGGTCGCAGGTTTAGGGCCAAAAAGTGCGACCCCCAGTTCCGGTTGTCTCGGCGGCAGATTTTCAGAAAAGTTGCCGTCTCAGTTGCGGCTGGTGTCGCTTACCTGCGCAATAGGGCCAGAAACACACGGAAGTTAGAAATTTGGTATTTTTAGGGTTTTATATGAGAAAAATGACATAAAAAGAGGAAAACTAAGCAGCTGAAAAGAATCCCTAGGGCCTGAAGTAGCTGGATATGCAGGAAAAGGAAAAACGACAGCGGTCGTAATTTAAAACCCGTGTGGAGTCGCCATTTGTTAGTATGAATTCTTCGTCGAAGTGTACGAAAAAGAACCACTTTAGCTACGCATAACTAATATCCCTAACAACAATAGAGGCTGCCAAACATCTTCAGATCTGCGATTAGTAATTAAAATGCTGCAACAAACAGATCTATAAATGAAAAGACATTAAGCAGTAAAGTAAAGGGTTTTCTCCATGCATCCAACAGACAAGACAAGAACACGATTTTTTGAATGAATTTTTATATTACAGGGCACCTGGGAGGAAAACAAGAATGTGTATCCAACTCTCCTCAATGGGATGGGTTCTTTGTAGTCCTCAGCACTTCAGATCTAAGCTTTCTCTCTCTTGTAGGTGTAGAAAACCCAATGCAAAAATGAAGCTCAATGGTAGCAAATGATGGAAAAATGAGACCAAGTGTATAGATCCAGAGTGATCTAGTAGGCAAAAAAAGGTGAGGAATGATGGGGAAAACCCTCCTATTTATAACAAAATATTGGGTCATTCTAGATCTTGGTGCATGATTAAAATAATGTTAACCAAATCTAGATCCACCTTTTATGGAATATTTTATTATATTTGTTGGAGGGAAAGAGTCTTTGACTTGGGTCAAATCCCTTGATTAGTTAAAAATAAATAAATAAATGATTTATTTATCTTTTTAAGGAAGTGGTTGGAAGATAATCAAATAAACAATGATTTATTTAATTATTTGTGGGTGATTTGGTCATATTTAACAAGGAATATTATCTAAACAAGATTTAAATAATCATTCTAGAAATTAATAAGATAAATAAGAGTTATCTAATTCATTTCTTTTTGTTATGAGTTAAACATGATAGGAATAATAATTAAATTATGGTTTAATTAATTATTCCATGAGGAAAATCAAACAAACATGGGTTTGTTTAATATTTCCTTTTGGGGTTTCCTGTTTTAACATAGTGAAAGTGGTTTTACTTAGGGTAAAACTGGTCTTACATGTTGTACTTGGGTCCATCTAATGGTAATAAGTTAGATGACCAAAAAATGGTGTAACAACTGCG
>JAXQQM020067363.1:0-72522 GCA_034641835.2 Pinus albicaulis
ATTTATTTGTAAAGGGTCCCCATTTATTAAAATAAATGGGGGTTGTTGTATAACACAACATTTACTCACACAAAAGAACGGCCTATAAATGTTATAATCTAAGAAGAAAATGGGTAGTGGAGAGCATAAATTTTACATTTGACAAAGATGGTGTTCTAACGAATAATGATGAGGATTTAGAATCTTTGAAACTTGAGACAGAGGCTGAAAAAGACACAGAGAAAATTCTAGAACAAGAAGAAACTATCAACCATGAAGAAGTAAATAATGATCATCAAGATATACCGGAACAACAACAAGAAGCTCCTCCAAAGATAAAAAAAGAATGGATTCAAAATAACCATCCATCAAATCAAATCATTGGTGACATAAATGAAGGTCGATAGCTTCGTTCATCACAACAAGTTCACATTACTTTTCTAGCAACCTTTGAGCCTAGTAGTTTTGAGGAAGCCAATGAGAATGAACATTGGGTAGCAACTATGAATGAAGAATTGGATCAAATCGAGAAGAATAACACCTGGGAATTAGTTCCATGACCAAAATATAAAAATTTCATTGGGACTAAATGGGTGTTCAAGAACAAATTGAATGAAGATGGAAATGTTACCAGAAACAAAGCAAGATTGGCTTGCAAAGGCAATGCACAACTGGAAGGAATTGATTTCGATGAAACATTTGCACCAGTTGCCAGAATGGAAGCTATCTGAAATTTTCTCGCCTATGCATGTTCAAGAAAAATCAAAGTCTACCAAATGGATGTTAAGGCATCATTTCTGAATGGCGAATTATAAGAAGAATTTTACATCGAACAACCTGAAGGTTTTCCACTATTAGAAAAAGGAGACTATGTTTGTAGGTTAAATAAGGCTCTATATGGTCTCAAGCGGGTTCCCAGAGCATGGTATGCTCATCTTGATGGATATCTAAATCAATAAGGGTTCAAGAAAGGTACCGTTGATAGAAATATTTATGTACAAATAGATAAAGATAATTTAGCAATCGTTGCGGTCTATGTGGATGATATAATATTTGGTAGCAATGATGATCGACTAAGTAAGAAATTTTCTACAAAGATGAAAAGTGAGCTAGATATGTCTTTACTTGGTGAGCTGAAATACTTCTTAGGGTGTAATATTCCTAAATTAGCATGTAGCTAATAGGAATATCTATTTTTCTCTTGACACCTAATTAGATGAATAAATGGGTAAGGAGGCCCATAAATATCTTAAGCAGGCATAAAATCCCTATTAGTGTGAAAAGGGATCATGTTAATAAATTGATCAAGCACCCTCATGTGTGAAAAAAGACTAATACATGTGGACAAAGTCAATTTTGACCAAGTCAACAACATTAATATGGGAGGAGTGGATCATCAATAAAGACAACTCAATGTGAATGAGGATCAGTTTAGCTAGTCAAAATAAAGACACCTTGGGTGTAAAAGGGGACAATGCATGGAGAATAAGTCATGGTTGAATAAA
Organism: Pinus albicaulis; assembly: GCA_034641835.2. NCBI lineage: Eukaryota > Viridiplantae > Streptophyta > Pinopsida > Pinales > Pinaceae > Pinus > Pinus albicaulis. The sequence goes on from JAXQQM020067363.1 coordinate 1,485, forward strand.
TGAAACAACATTGTAAATAGAAGAGTGTAACTCATGGAGACAACGTAATTTTGGAGGAGGAGCCTTTGCATGGAAGTAACCTCATAAATGGGTGGGACCCATCGTGAGGAAGCTCATCATCTATATAATGGAGGGAATGGAAACCATATGGGGTATGAGTGAAGATATGATTTTATGATTGGGTCTATTTATACTTATTTGCATGATTCAGCTATTTAGCTAAGTTTGCTACAATGTTTAGTGCAAGGGTTTTCTCATGCGGGAATTCCCCACTCTTCCTTGCAGATCTTGTTTAAGAAATTTGAGAGGAGATTTCTGGACTTCATTTCCACTATCCAGCACTTGGCCAAGCAGTCACCTACGACGACAACATAGTCTCTTAGAGGATCTGCATTATTTTACATGGTGTTGCAGTGGGAGGGTGTAAACCCTACTTTATGAGCTAGTTTCCCAGGAGGAGGATCAACCTTTTTTCCTGGAAAGCTAGTAGGAGGAGCTACAACCATTTATTTTCATTATCATCCACATTTATATAGTTCTTCAGCCATTCTACATGTTTCAGCCATATATCTGTAGCATTTACTTCTTATACTTCATGTTTATTAAGAAACCCTTACAGGGTCATCTTGGATCTATGTAAAAGAAACTAGATCTCTATTTTTTAGCATAATTGATTAATATATAAGTAGATATATTTTGTATCTTCATTTCTGAGTATAAAACCTTAATTAAATGTGCTTTCACTTTCTGTAGTAATTCTGTGTTGCAGTATTCTTGGGGTTGTAGTGTTTTTGGGCTGTCTTGAGCACGAGAGGCTTGTTTAACTAGGCTATAATGATTTGTTTCTGATTTCCTTTCAGATTTTGTTGTTATAATGTCTAATCTAAAGGATACCTAGGTTTTTATTGACTTTTATTACACATATTTATGAAAAATGCATTTTCTGTGCATGTATTGTTGATTTTCCCATTTGGGAACATTTCAGTGGTATCAGAGCTCTAATTTTGGCTCAGCCTGTGTACTTCAACCATTATGGAGTCTTCTCATGGGAAGGAGAGGATATACAAAAGGGATCATGGAAAACCCTTATTTTCTGGAGGGAAGGAGTTCTCAAAACTTCTTCTACAAAATCTGCATGGTATCAGTAAAGACATCAAAGAAATGAGGAGGGAAAAACATGGAGATCCCTCAACAAGATTTGGACATGAGGAAAACTATAGTTCCTCATATTATGGGTGTGAGAGTTCAGCCACACCATTAGATTTACAACGCTCTACCAACCATATGTTCACAGTAAGTGAGATGGAGAAAAGAGATGTGCCAAAGAAGGAGACTCTTGGTGATTATTTGCAAGAGTATGAATCTCAATCTAAGAGGTTCAAAGATCACTTAAACTTCCAAGGGTTTTGCAAGATCAAGGAGGAAATAAGCACAAGGGGCAAGCATCATGGTGTGGGTAGATTCTTTCTATCTACTTTTAATGGCTCACCTAAATGTCCAGCTAGGGTTTGGGTGGAGGAGCTAGACACCTATGTGCAACAACATCAAGTTTCAGAAGATGAAGCCATTAAAGTAGTAGCGCTGCATTTTGAAGGTAAGGCTTATGCTTGGTGGTTGTTTGAATCCTTTTCATTAAAGAATGCAAATACATCTACTTATGCAAATTTCATTAGAAGAGTAGTGGAAAGGTTTGATCAAAATTTTTATGAAACACCTTCTGTGGAGCTAATCAAACCAAAACAAACAAAACCTTTGCATGGGTTGGAAGGATTTATATACGCAACTCCATTTCAGAAAAATATTGAGGGGGATGAAAACTTGTATGATACCTTGCCAAGGGAAAATTCCCCATTGTATGAAGAGCTTTCTTCTCAAAATAAATACATGGAGATTCCTCCTTCAAGGGAAGACCAAGATCTAAGGTTTCTCATTGTTGATGAGTCATTATCAAATATTGATGAGGAGGAAAAGAAGGATGGAGGTAACAATGTTGTCATATCAAGAGACTATATAGCACCTCATGAAGAGGAAGATGGAGCACTTTATCCAATGAGAGGAATTCTGTATGTTCACAATGAGTTCCAAAGAATCTCACATATGGAGATCATGGCACAATCCATGTGTAGCATGTGCCATCATTGGAAAATGGTGAGCTCTTGAAGATAGAAGAAGATAAAGGGGAGGACAAGCATCATATGATGAGGAGCACAGACCCCCCTCTATTTCAGAAGATTGATGCACAAAAGAGGCAAGAGGATTTGCGCAGTGAAGGCAAGGAAAAATCATTCCACACACATATACATCCTTCTCTATGCCTTGATGTATCTTTGCATGGAGGCATTCCACCAGGGAGACCCCCTAATTGGAAGATAGATAAAGTGTTCTCTCACCTTGGTACAACATGGACATATTTGGCTAAGGAAGGAGCCTTGGGAGAAGCCACCACAACGGCTGAGAACCTTTGATGGGTTCCAAGGAGAGATGAGCAATTTTCTGATATGGAAATTGCTATTCTCCACCCATATATTTGTGCTGGAAAAGGAGGATTCAGAAATATATGATGACATGAGCATGGTGTCAAATGGCCACTCCATAGCCTTTGAGAAAAAAATGATAATTATACATATAATGAAGATTTCTGAATATGACAAGAGGGTATTACCACTCTTGCATGCATGGGAAAAACTATGGAGGTTTTGGAGGAGAGAGACCTTTGAAGAGGAGGTTGGCTTCCATGTACTTCAATCTCGCCTTGGGCAAGATCAGCCGCAAGGGAGGCATAAAAAATGGAGCAACAAAACTCCAACATGTGACTTTGGCATTGAGCATGTCAAGGAGGAGAACCATCATATGACAGATACTTCATTTCAGATTTCTACAACGCTGTCATTGTTGGGGAGCCTAGATCCATATTGGGAACCACAAATCTTGGTGGAATATTCCAAGAACCTATTCACATGTAAGGTTCTTTATGGACAAGTGATGGATAAGAGGTATAAAGTGTTTGTTGGATTCATCTACTTCCATGATCAGATCTACTAAACTGAAGACTCCAAGATCAAGAAGAAGATTCTATATGGAGCTTATGAGGCACTCTTTTCAGGACATGTAGATTCCATTGAATCTTATCACACCATCATGAAAGAATTTTATTAAGAGGATCTCAAAGAAGATGTGCACCAACATATCCTAAGATATGTGACTTGTTTGATGTATGAGGAGGAGAGCAACCACTTTGAAAGGTTGTTTCAATCACTTCCCCTTTTGATGGAGAGATGGTAAGGCTTATCTGTGGACCTCTTCACCAACATGTCTACAGCATATGGTAAATATTGTGTTTTGATGTTTATTTATCAACTAACAATATTTGTGCACTCCTTTACCATTCATTTGCAACACATCGCTCCACAAGGGGGAAAACCTCTTTGTGGATTTCATGGTCTTTTTGGGACTACTTTCAGTGATGGGGATGACCACTTTATGGAGGATGTTGGGCAAGACGTGTTTTTCCTAGATCATATTCAGCCAACACCTAATGTCCTCTACTATTTTCAAGATTTTGAGAAGCTTATGGAAGCAAGTAAGTGGTTGGATGGCCACTTACCACAACATGTTTTGAGACAGCAAGAAGATGAACAACGCTGGACTCACCTTAAGGACTATTACCACCATCCAACATGCTACATGACACATAGTCCATTCTCATTTTTTGTCACATATGGTGAAGATACTCTATTCACTATATGTAGGATGGATTTGGCAAGAATGATTCTTGGAACTAAGGAATGGGATCATGAGATCCCAAGTGAATTTTGGATCCTTAATGACCATATCATTGCAACCCAAGATCAAAATTTCTATATATATCATAAGTGGAGAGAGAGACAACGTGAGTTGAACAAAATCCTCTCTCATTTTTAGTTATGCAGCCCACCTACTTTGCAAGAGCCAAAGGTGGAGGAGAATTTTCATGAGTTACCCTTTTGGAAGGTGGCTCATTTTATATGGATGATAGCTTGGGGATGAGAGATTCACATGGGAATGATGATTCCTAACACATTTCAGATTCCATGCCTCAAGAAGGCCTCTAGACAACGCATTGTTACCTCCATGGGTGTTTTACTTTTTCATGATTATGGCTATTTGGGATTGTTACCAAAAGCTAACTTGCATACTTGGGAGGAACAACTTGGAGATTTATTGATGAGACAAAATCTTGTTCCTTGGAGGAGCTTATCATATGAGGATGCTACAAGAGGAGGAGAGGAGGCTCTTCAGTTCTATCCTTGCAGTTGCTTGAGGACAAGCAAAATTTGGGAGGGGAGGACTGTAATATTCCTAAATTAGCATGCAGCTAAGAGGAATATCAAATTTTCTCTCGACACCTAGTTAGATGAATAAATGGGTAAGGAGGCCCATAAATATCTTAAGCAGGAAAAAAATCCATATTAGTGTGAAAAATGATCATGTTAGTAACTGGATCATGCACCCTCATGTGTGAACAAGGACTAATACATGTGGACAAGGTCAAGTTTGACCAAGTCAACAACATTAATATGGGAGGAGTGGATCATCAATAAAGACAACTCAATGTGAATGAGGATCAGTTTAGCTAGTTAGAATAAAGACACCTTGGATGTGAAAGGGGGCAATGCATGGAGACTAAGTCATGGTTGAATAAATCAAACAACACTGTAAATAGAAGAGTGTAACTCATGGAGACAATGTAATTTTGGAGGAGGAGCCTTTGCATGGAAGTAACCTCATAAATGGGTGGGACCCATGGTGAGGAAGCTCATCATCTATATAATGGAGGGAATGGCAGCCATATGGGGTATGATTGGGTTTTTTTAGACTTATTTGCATGCTTCAACTATTTAGCTAATTTTGCTGCACTGTTTAGTGCAAGGGTTTTCTCATGCGGGAATTCCCCACTCTTCCTTGGAGCTATTGTTTAAGAAATCTGAGAGGAGCTTTTTGGACTTCATTTCCACTATCCAAAACTTGGCCAAGTATTCACCTACAACCATAATGTAGTTTATTGGAGGATTTTCATTGTTTTACATGGTGTTGCAGTGGGAGGGTTTAAACCCTACTTTATGAGCTAGTTTCCCAGGAGGAGGATCAACCTTTTTTTCTCGGAAAGCTAGTAGGAGGAGCTACAACTATTTCTTTGCATAATAAGCCATATTTATACAGTGCTTCAGCCATTCTGCGTGTTTCAGCCATAGATCTGCAACATTTACTTCTTGTACTTCATGTTTATCAAGCAACCCTTGCTGGGTCATCTTGGATCTATGTAAAAGAGACTAGATCTTTGTTTTTGAGCATCATTGATTAATACATAAGTAGATCTATTTTGTCTCTTAATTTCTTAGTATAAACCCTCAATAAATTGCGCTGTCACTTTCTGCAGTAATTCTGTGTTGCAGTAGTCTTGGGGTTGCAGTGTTTTTGGGTTGTGTTGAGCATGGGAGGCCTGTTTAACTAGGCTGTAATTTTTTGTTTCTGATTTCCTTTCAGAGTTGGTTGTTATAATGTCTGATATAAAATATCCATGGGCTGTTATTGATTGTTATTACACAGGTTTATGAAAAAATGCACTTTCTGTGCATGTATTGTTGATTTTCCCATTTGGGAATATTACATAGGGCATCAAATATCTCAGCAAGAGAAATGAATATTTATATGTCAAGCCAAGTACATCAAGCAAATTCTCAATAAATTCAAAATGGAAGATTGCAAACCCGTCCTTACTTCAATGGTAACAGGTTGCAAATTGATTATAGCCGACTCATCTAAGGATGTGGATTAGAGGTTGTACAGATCTACGATTGGTATTCTTCTATATGTAATAGCCGCCCAGCCAGATGTTATGCAAGCAGTTGGACAAGTAGCAAGATTCCAAGCAGCACCAAAAGAATCACATATTATTTCCATCAAAAGAATTCTTCGATATCTAAAGGGCGCAGAATAATATGGCTTGTGGTATCCCAAGGGTAACAATCTCATTATTCAAGCCTTTACTAATGCAGATTGGGCAGGAAGCGTTGATGATCGTAATATTAATAGTGGAGTAGCATTCTATCTAGGTGGTTGTCTCATATCATGGTTGAGAAAAAGGCAAAACTCAATCTCGTTATCTACAACAGAAGCATAATACATTGCAGGGGCAACATGTTGTACTCAAGTCCTTTGTATGAAACAAACTTTGCAAGATCTTCAAATAAAATTTAGTGAGCCTATTCCCATATTCTGTGACAACACCAATGCCATCAACATCTCCAAGAATCTTGTCATGCATTAAAAAACAAAATACATTCCGATAAAATATCATTTTTTTAGAGAACAAGTCATTGAAAAAAATATCAAACTTGAGTATGTTGGTACAAAAGAAAAAATCACAGATATCTTCACTAAACCTTTACCTCATGAAGGATTTTAATATCTTCGCAAGAAGCTTGGGATTATCCCAAGTTCTCATTAGATTTTCCCTATTTAGAATATAAAGGGGGAGTGAAAGTGTGTAAAGGTCCGCAAGATGGTTGTGTGTTAGGGGGAGTTACCCTTTTCCATTGATGTCAAAGGGGGAGAGAATTTTATAGGAAGATGTGTCATGATCACAGGGGGAGTACTTGTGTTGCCATCAATGCCAAAGGGGAAGATTATTGATCTGTGGTTTTCATTGATGTCAACCCAAACAGCACCAAGGGCTACCCCGATCTTCCATGGGAATTTTGACCTACCAAATTACTATATTCTGGGTCAAGTATATTTTTTATGGTTTCTACTTGTCGAGATGTTTTCATTGATATATGGCACGACATGTAATTCTTCACATTATGAGATATATTTATGTTTGAAGTTTGTAACCCCAGTTAGTGGGATAAAACCCCATGGGGTTGTGGCATGGGTCATTGAAAAGTCAATAATTAATAATTTTTAAGCTCCTAAAATCCCTCCCACTTTCACTTGTTGAATACCCTCTCAACCTAAGAATTTATATAGATTGTGATCCTCATCTCCTCCTCTTGTAGGGATTTCACTACCTGAAATAGGTCATCGTGGAATTTGTGCTATAAATTTTTTTCTACGAAGGTTCAGAAGCTAAAAATTTTATAAGGTAAAGTTGAAATCCTGAGGAAGCTCCTGTAAAACTTTCAGATCAAGGTGCGCAATATTTTCGGAGATATGATCTGTGGAAGTCAATGTTTTTGCAGGCTCTTGAACTTCATCTCAAAGAAGTGACCTTGGGAAAAACGTCATAGCTCTCTCTCTGTGTATCAGATTGGAATTATGTAAAAAGTGGTGGCTAGTGCATGAAGTTTAGTTTTTTTGTATAAATTTTAGAGCCAAATGAAGAAACAATGACACATGGCACACCATACAATTTTTCTCTATTGAACCAACCCATAATTAGGGCATTGTGATAGATTGGGCATAAATCTCACTTGAAGAATCCAAATTGGGTCAGACCTGTGGCATTGGAAAGAAGACTCAGAGGAATACTATAGGATCGAAAATCGCATATTGGGGATCTAAAATAATAGAGATACACCAGATTCATTACCGAGCTCCTAGAAGGCAAGAAAAAGCTAGATCATGTGTTGTCAAGGGTTGCAAAGGACCAGAATTTCTAGGGCAGTAAAGCAAAGAAAGGTGCAACAGAGGGTAGAATGACAAGAGGAGCAATCAAGGTGCAAAACAACAGTAAGTAGTTCACCACATGAAGTCTTCAATTGGGCAGCACTGCATACATCCATTGTAAAGGTATCATTGTACTAAGTCATTGTAAAAATTGTATAGGTGTCTATCTGCCAAGAGTTGAAGAGGTAGTGTTAGGAGGTCTAGGATCATCATTAGGTGGTTGTGTCATAATTTGGGTTATGGTATAGTGTGTCTTCTTCTTCTACATCATTATATATCATTGTAAAGTGGACCATTTTCCTTGGTACGGGAGTCCATTCTTGTTTTATTCTTCTATAGGGTGGTAGGGTGGTGCTAGGGTGAGTTGTAGCTCGTTGGGTGTTGGGGCATCCATTCAGTTGAATACTGAAGAATCTCGGGCGTTGGAGCGTCCATCCAGTGGGAGCTGGAGAAGAGTGATTTCCTAGATTCTAGGAATTTGGAGCTTTATTTTCAATTGGAGTTGAATATTAAATAATTATTAGAAAATAATTCAGGTGGTTTTTGTCCTGGAGTGGGTTTCCACCTTAGAAACTATGTGCATTTGTGTTCCTTTTGTTTACTGCTATCATTGTACAAAGACTGATAATAATTGAAGATTAACTAATGCTCTGAAAGGAATACTGATTCACCCCCCCCCCCCCTCTATGTATTTCCAACAGTATATGCATGAGCCATAACAGTAACGTGGAAGATGGATTCCATAGAGCTCACCATCTCAGTTATAAGTAAAATTTGTTACTGATAGATTCATGATAAAGTTTGATAACAATGATGCACTAAGGGATTTGAAGCAACAAATGAAATTGAAGGCTCAAGACAATGACATGGAAGGTGCTCATATAAATTCTATAGCATGGATCAGAATTTGCACTTATTTTAGGGAGATATTGTATGCTATGTATGGTATTTTTCATGGAGGAGAGCAGATTATTCACTGCTGCATCAAATCATAAAATATGTGAATGATGCAGCTCAGGCCTTATGATACACAGATATTTCATTCAAGGTTAATTCTTTGTAGATATCAACCCTATTGAACGATTATGATTCACTTACTCCACAACAATATGATCCTGACAACATAAATTGTACAGAGCGTAAGTTAAGAGAGCCCCGTAAATTTTTTTAGCCAAACTGCCCTTCAATATATCAACAGTCCAAAATCATTCTGACACCATTCCACAATAGGTCCCAGGGGGAATATTAAGTTTCGAAGGATTTTACTTGGTTTTCCCAATTCATACAAGAGTACGATATTGTGACCTACATCGAAATCCATCTTTCAACATATCTCCACAAAACATTAACTAGAGTCGGGCTCACTATATAGGGGAGAGGCTTCTATTGTTGTGCAAGTACAAGTAGTAGTTATAGTAATGGTCCCACACATCCATTAAAAAAAATCATAAACTCACTAAAATATGCACATAAATACTTTATATTAAGTTATATAAGCTATATAAATAAGTCCAAATTGGGCCGAGATTTTGATTGGACCAACAACTGTCAAATACCAAACCTTAACATCACAAGTTGACAAGACCTATTGTCTCAAGTACCTCTAGTTCTAAATTACCAACTAAGTCAAAATTCACTACAAAAAATTACAATGCTTTCCATCCAAAAGTACATCTATCCCATCAAACAATGTAATATTCCCCTTTTTGGTATCACCTATGACAGGGCTAGGATGGACTTCTAGAGTTAGAAGTAGACCGGTCACAAGTACAGGTTGGTGTCATCAGTGGGCCTAGGGGATTTTTGGAAGATTTTTGAGGAGTTTATATGTGGTTGGGTGGCATTCGCTTGATATATTCCATCATCCGAGCCATTTTGCTTTCGTTCCGGTGCATTCCGATAACTTTCGGAAATTTGAGTTATTTGTGGGCCTAACTCAGCTGATTACACTCAAGGTGGCATTCCGGGAGGAATAAATGATGGAACACCTTAGTGTGATATCTCATTGGAACCGGGATGAGGATACCTACATGGTGGGATGGTTAGACATGGGTTTCAATGACTGAAGGAGGCATGGTAATCGATTTACCCTTTTCTGCATTAAAAATGAATATTTTAATAAGAGGGAAAAGTGCTCCATGAATAAAATAATAATAAAATAATTCTCTAGAAGGCTCCAAGAGATATATAAAATAAAGGGACGAGGCCATTGAGAGATATCTTTGGATCATATCATTTTATTGTATGAGAGGTGTGAGACGTGGTTCTCTACTTCAGCCGTAGCCCCAGGACGGAAACCCTCGGGTGATTTGTGAGTGTTGGACAAAAACCCAACTCTCTTGAGGAGACTTCACTCAGAATTTTTACAGAGCTTCAGGGATATTGGAGTGAGGATAATTCAGATCTTCAACAGGTGCTTCAGTGGGTTTAGTGACAGCTGTTGTCGGAGGGAGAGTGTAGCAGTTCAGTTTTGGAGGCCAGCGCAGTGCAGTAGCTCATCTTGGTGGTCGGTTTTCCATCAGCTATTTTGGTTCAGATCTATATGTAATCCAGTTATTACTTATAATAAAATGCTGAGATTCTTCCTATTCTATGTGTTAATGGATTGCAGTGTTTTATGCGTCTTTATTTTACATGGCAATCTTCTGTTGAGTAAATAGTAATTTACGACATATTGCTGAGTTCAGTTATTTTTTTTCATTTTTGGTTAAAATATCCCTTCCGGGACATTACAGTGGTGTTAGAGCTGGTGATCTTGCCAGCATGAGGGTTTGTTGCGGAGCCTTGGTCTTGGCTCAGCATGAAAAATTTCAGTTTTGAGGGTTTTTCTTGCAAATCAATTGCAGAAGAAGAGAAATATATTCTAATTATTTCCGAGCTCATTACTGGTGAAGCCAAAGTGCATATTTTTCCTGAGTACTGAAGATAATGTTGTTGTGCGCATCAACGCAAATGGGATTTTTGCTATCTCTGTTGATAGCATACTCAGATTGTACTAACAGCAATGTGTTGTAGCTTGGATACCAAGAGAATGCGTTGCGTGGTTATTTTAGCTATGGAATTGGTAGAGCCTCACTATAGTCGTGAGATAGAGTTCAAGAGGGAATAAGTGGTTATGCATAGCCTAGAGGTCATGTTTATTTCTTGACGAAAAATCTAGCTCAGTGTTACACCCAGGAGCTCGTGTGGATTATGGAGGTCGATAAACTAAATCATTGGTGCATTTCGAATCGGTCATACATGTGATGGTGTAATTGTACAATTAGATCGTAAGGTTGGGAGTAGCATTTGGCATTTCAGGTGGAGTTGTCGAGCCTAGTGCTATGAACAAGACTTTTTTCCAATATCAAATCAGGGGCAGAAAGAAGGCCCACACCATTGCTATAACACACCACTCGAGGAGGTAGTTGTACATGGATGAATGGGCACGCATATTGGGGCATCCATCTTTGCTGACTCAATGGCATTGTGACACAGCCTTATAGTTGCCAAAAATACTTGCTTGAAAACAAGAAAGAATCACTGGTCGATTGACAGGTAGAGAGTTGGTCCATATTTACGTGAGGGTCATCATTAATAGAGACAATGCCTACAAATGCTCTGAGAGTTTCCATCGAAATTGGTGATACAAGAATTTTGCATGCAGACAAGGGTTGACCAATTTTCCAAAGATAGTTGGTGTTGAAATATCCATTTTTCCACATTGGGACCAGATGAATTGAGGCTAAATTTGGTTTTCATAAATCGAGCATTGTTGCAGGCATCTGAGAATAAAGGGACAGATTCTCCCTTGATTCCTTGGACAAAATCGTGTGATGTTTGCAGATGGGTGAGAATAGTTGTTGTGTGATTGCATCTAGAATTGATTAAATTGTAAATCGATCTCCCTGATTGCTGAGAATTGGGTCACCGGCCGAGTTAAATATTTGAGATCAAATATTCAAATATGTGCAGTGACACGTTGATTTCCTGACAGCTTGGAACGACGAGACGATTTTTCTAGACATGATTTCCTTTTCTCAGGTCGAATGTTCTAGGCAGAGTTCATTAGAATGCTAGCGTCGGGTATGATTGGTAGCCAAAGCCCACGTTAACTTTGGATCAGACAACTTCATTTTTCTGGAATCAAGCCAAGTTGGGCAAGGGTGAATTACATTAAGAGGTTAAGTCTGCTGTAAAAAAAAAAGGGGTCCAAGTTTATGTTCTTGAACAGGGTCAAGGCTGCATTCCACACTTTAACACAGTCCAAGAAGCTATTGTATGCAGAAATGAAGAGCCACAATCTCCTCTATCGATGTACATTGAGACTAAGGACCAATATCAGTGGCTAAGTTTATTATGGCTAGGCAACAAGTGTGAATGAAGGACGAAGAAGTAACCTGGGTATTGACGCACCCGTCTCAATTATTCGTTACATGCTTGATGGCCATATTTCTGAACCACATTTTGGAATATTACATATTTCTATTGGCAGAGACTACATACCAGGTTCCATTCTATATTTTCTACCTGTACATTTTTAATATAATTGAGAGAGGACACTATATCTCAATTATGAAGTGTTTTCAATTGTTGTAGAAATTTTCTGAGCTTAAAATATAGATATTAGTTGCTGGTTAGAGTTGAATACTTCCTGTACATGTCACTGTATGTTGGAGATTAGCACCAATAAAATATTTCACCTGCAACATAATGTATTTGAACTATTTGACACCCACATCACTATAAAAACTCAGAAACAACGTGACCACCTCATTGGTTGAACCATGGAGGGATTCCTAAACATCTTGAGAAGAATAAAAGTTGGTTCCTTGAACCACCATGGATCAGAAGACCAAAAAACAAAACAGGACAACAGACCCTTCTCCAAGAAGGGGCATAATTTTCTCCAACAAAGGCATCTGAGGAATTTACAAAAGGAGGAAGAAGTGGGAAATTCGCTTTATGCACTTGGGATGGACTTAAAGAATGGAAGATCAGAAGATGACTTTACCATGTTAGAGAAACTATAATCCTACCTTTCCAAGGTAGAGCAATCTGATTGGTGTTTAAATTGCACTTTGGATCCATCTATGCTTACATTGGTACAAGCTAGATTCTTGGAACATCCAGGTGAGAGCATCAAGCTTATAGCTACCTGTTGTTTCAGTGATATTTTGAGGACAACAACACCCTTCCCTCCCTACAACGATGATGTTATGAAGAGAATTTTCAGACTAATAGTAGGAGCCTTTTTGAATTTATATAACTGTGCAGGCTCTACATTTGGGAGAAATATTAAGGTCTTAGAAGTCATGGCCATGACCCAGACTTATGAGGCCATGATCGATCTTGAGTGTGATGGCTTGATGCTGCATATGTTCCAATGCTTCTTCAGCATTAGGAGACATCATTTTGACATAGCCATAGCTCACATACAGTCCATCCTGTCGTCATGAATGGGAGACCATGATGCCATTTGCCGGGAGCTGCAGACTAGGTTGTTTAGCGTTTGGAGGAGAGAGCAGTTGGTCTCAGCCGCTGCTTATGAGCTAGCCCAAGGGCTAATTAAGCAGAACATTGAGATTTTTAGGAGACAGTTGACCAGGGAGGAGCTGCTCCATTTTGGTGGATCAGGCAACAGAAATGAGCTGAGGAGAAAGGGAATTTTCTTCATTTGCAAAGAACCTTAGGGGCCTAATCACTCATGTTTGAGAGATGCAGACGAGGTGGTAGAGGTAGAGCAGGTAGATGTTCCTTCGGTATGCCATGATGAGGACTCTTCTTCAGATGAGTCCATGGGATCAGATGATGATGCTTCTGGGGAGCGAGAGCAGTCATGCAGAGTTGATGGTAGTAGGCCGGAGCTGCATTCAAGTGTGTAGGGTGAGAAGTCAGGGGAATCTACAGGATATACTCTGGGTGATGAGTCACTTGTGATGATTCAACTAGAGAAACATATGATGGAGCCCGAGTCAGCAGAGGAGGATACTATACACATCATGCATGATAGTCTTTTGGGGGAGAGCTAGATGGAGGCTCACATTGAGTCTATGATGGATATGCAGCTAACCGTGGGGTCAGCCATTGAGGTGGAGCAGTCAGATGCACAGATACTGAGTGTTAGTATGAATCTTAATTCCAAGCGTATGAAAAAATAACACTTTAGCTGCGCATAAAAAATAGCCATAATAGCAGAAATGACTACTAATATCTTCAGATATGCAGTTAGGTGATCAAGATAAATGCTGCAAAAATCTAGATCCATGCATTAGAAGACATTAAACTGTAGAAAAAATGAGATTTACTCCATGCATCCAATAGACAAGACAAGAATATATCGAATGAATTTTGTATTAATGGCACCTGGGAGGAAAACACAAGAGGGTGTTCCCTGTTCTCCTCAATGGGATGGGTTCTTGTAAGTACTTAGCACTTTAGATCTAAAACCTCTCTCTCTTGATGGTGTAGAAAACCTAGACAAAAATGGTAGCAAAATATGACTATGATGGTGGATCAATAGTCAGACCAAAAGTTTAGATCCAGAGTGATCTTTAGGCAACCAAAGGTGGTAATTGAATGGGAAAACCCTTCTATTTATAAAAAAATATTGAAATAGTCTAGATATTGGTGCATAGTTAAAATATTATTAACCAAATCAAGATCCAACTTTTTTGGAATATTTTATTATATTTGTTGGAGGGAAAGGGAATTTGACTTGGGTCAAATCCCTTTATTTGTAAATAATAAATAAATAAATGATTTATTTATCATTTTAAGGATGTGGTTGAGTAATAATCAAATAAATAATGATTTATTTAATTATTTAAGGGTGAATTAGTCATATTTAACAAAGAATATTTTCTAAATAAGGTTTAAACAATTATTCTTAGAAAATAACAAGATAAATAATGATTTATCTAATTAATTTCCTTATTTTGGGTTAAATATAACCAGGAATACTAATTAAACTATTGTTTAACTAATTATTCCTTGAGGAAAATCAAACAAATGTATATTTGTTTAATATTTCCTCATGGGGTTTCCTGTTTATACCATAAACAACTTAATAAAGGTGGTTTGCTAAGTTATTTTCATAGTGAAATCAATTTTACTTGGGGTAAAATTGGTCTTACATGGTGTACCTGGTTCCATCTAATGATAATAGGTTAGATGACCAAAAAATGGTGCAATATATTGCCCTCCAGCATGCGAGCGTTAGGAGCTAATCGTATGACCGAAGTATGTTGTAAGAACTGAATCACTAGACATCGAAGGGGGAGTCAAAGAAAGAGAAGTATAAGGTAGACCAAAGTCCTGAACAAGAACTAGACCCTGAGGAGGCTAGAATTACAGGTGCGACAAGTCTCTCTGATGAGTAAGTACCTATGCTATAGGCGGCGGGGGAGGCATACCTATGCCCGCTGAAAACCATGGAACTGGCCAATATAGAACATGCCGACATAAACATGAGCCAGATAAACAACACAATAATGAATCTCATATACATATCGTGCCAAGGATAACATCCAGGGCTTGTACAATAATATCTGAGTACATGAGGTATAAATGCGACCTAGATGCCCCTGAAAATAGGAAAGGGCTCTGAAAATCTGACTGATATATGCAAACAATGAGTGCTGCAAGTGGCTAAGGCCGACATCATCAAATGTATGGAGCTGCATAAAAAGGCCGTGATTAAGAGGTCATCTGGGTATGTGGGGGGCTACCTATAGGGCCACCCCCTCATGAGGGCTGAGACATCTCACACACACCCGGGAATCACCGATATTAGCTGCTGCATCACTAAACCATCGAGTATACGGATCTCGATCATGCTAAAAGGAGCTGGAGCTGAGAAACAATCAAGTCAAAGGGAAATAAGGAGTCCCTTTGCCTTATCCAAGGCACCGAACAAGAGTGGAAGCTGGAACCAAGGTACACCGCCCTCTAGACCTGTCTTCTGGAATGAATGAGCTGATGTCGACAGAAGGAGGTCCACCATAGGTGAGGCAATAAGGGATCATCAACTAAGGCATGAGAGAAAATAGTAGAGCGACTGACAGACTCACACCAATGATGATGATGAAATGGGAGGTACTGAGTAGCGAACGGACGAATTCCCTTGTTAGAGCATAAAGGGCATGGATTGCCTGGCAACGACTGACACAATATCATGAGGGATAGGGGACAGTGGGACTAAAGGCCATAATGTGCAACACGAGAGAGGGACCAAGAAATGAAGGATGGAAGACTATAATGGGATTCAAAGGGACTTGGGATAGACTCCATGAATGCAATGATGACTCAACTCGGATGCTCTAAACAAGGGTGACTCGATGGTGCTGCCACACAGAAAAGGTCCAATGAGGACCATAAAAACATGAGTACAAGATGGTAACTCACGACGAAAGTCGACATGAGCATGGACAAGTATGGAGGCAAGGTGGTGCCCCCAGTACGAGTGTTGCAAGTGAAGAAATTCGATTTTGAGGAGGGGTGAAGTGACGCTTCTTGGAAAAAATGTGTCCTGTTGAAGTATCAAATCACTAAAAACTAATAGATACCCATTTTAGGGCTCGGTGAGAGCTTTCCAACGGTACAAACGGTTTGGTGAATGGAGCTACGGTTTGGTCGCAGTAGGTGAAATAAAAAATGGGGGTTTCTCTTTTAATTAGGTGTTTTCCCTCCAAATTCACTCATTTGCATGTGGAACTATGGTGAATGTAGAGAGGAGAGAAGGCCCTAAATATTGAGGTGATCTTAGCAGAAAAACCGATCGTTGGAATCGAGATCCGTTAGTTGCAGGTGAGAGGCCTTACCTTACTCTTTCTCTTTAGTGGATTAAAAGTTCAGATTAGGTCCCCAGGGCTCAGGAACAGACCCCTGCTCCTCCTCACGGATGGGTCACACTTTTTGGGGCAAAAAGTGCGACCTGGGTAGCAGGTTTTGGGAAAAAAACTGTGATCTGTCCCAGGTTTGGGCCTAAAAAGTGCGACCTATCAGGGAGGGGTTTTCTGGTGCTGTTTTTTGGCTGAGTACCGGGTTTTTATGATGAGGTACAGTCTTTCCTATCTGTATTCAGACAAATATGATGGTTTTGTGTAGATATGGAAGAATTATGGATCAAATGGAGAGAAAGAGACCTGGGCGCATTACGGTCGGAGATCCGGGAGGATCAGGGTGTCCGTGGTGCACTGGCCAGGTTTGGGGTTCTGAAGTTTGTGGAGAACCCTTTGATGAGAGTTGGAGAGCCCTTATTGGCCTGGATTGTTAGCTATTGGGACCTAGACCATGAGGTCTTTATAGTGCAGGGGCACCAGATTGAGTTGACGGTCTAGGATATATATTTCATGACTAGTCTCCCACCCCTTGGGATGGTAAGGAATACTAAGCTAGTATTACTGTGGGGGAAAAATATCATAGAGTTTGTAGAGCGCCATTGCCGACCAAGTCTCCAAGTCAAGGGCACTCGGATACCCATCGGGGATTTGGAGAGGTTAGAGACCCGTGCTATGGCCGCGGCGGTGCTGCGGATCCTAGGAAACCAGGCACTTTATCACATCACTGGAGGGCAGATGATGTTGCTGGATAATGTTTTGAGTGGGATCACGTCACTGAAATGAAAGTTGTCACTATGCAAGTGGCAAGTGAATCATGATTGTGCATATGGTACAGTTTTTTGCTCGTTCTTCTTTGAGAATATCCTGACACTTTGACCTCGCATACAGCTCCAAGATGGGGGCCCAAGAGAGCCTAGGATGTGCTGGTGGGGGCGACTTCTGTGCAGAGGAGGAGGTGGGGCGGTTGGATGGGTGTTCTGAGCCGATTTCTTTGCTCATTGGGACTAGATGCCACTGTATATAGATGACTATCCCTATAGTGGGATGAGTTATTGTGGGGATCTAGATTTGCCACTGCCGCCTGGTCGGATATGGGGGCCTGATGGTAAGAGAAAAATTGCAAATCTTTTATGTGCATGTAAAGGTCTAGAAAAATTGTATGTGGTACTGATTCTTTCACTTTTTGTATGCAGATACAGCACCGGTAAAACCAGCCGAATATATGGGGCAACCTGTAGTATCGGGGACCGCAGGACTTAGTGGAGTGAGGTCGCAGCAAAATGAGGATGCAGCAGCCCTCCTGGAGGATATCTGTCATAGATGTGAGAGGCTTTTGACCGTTGTTTCTAAGCGCGGCTGGCAGGACTTAGATGACTAGTACATAGAGCCATGTATTTGTCTACCCTTTGAGTGGTGAGAGGTCATGCGGCACATGGCGACGGCCGAACAGGGCATGCATGATCTACGAGTTGCAGGAGTAGAGCCACTGGCTCAGTATCCTCCAAATAGTGATTAGTGTGTAGGGGCAGATGTTGCCCCCAGTTTTGAGTTTTGTAACATGCTATAGGCATGTCATATGTATCAGAGTGGATGGAATCTAAAACGTATTATACGACACATATTATGGATATGCATCGTTTTGATATTTTTGTGTTATTGTCTTGTGTTAAATGCGTGTGCTAAATGCCAATCTAGAATATTGTTTGCAATGTTATCTACATAGTGATTTTGTGCTCTAGGTACATGAATGAATGCAATGATCTCAAATTCATGCATCAAAAGCTTCACTCGTAAATATCTTCTAGAAAGTATAGGATTATGCACACGATAGACACCATTCAATTGCATGACAAGAAGCAGGGAATCTAAACGAACATGAAGGTGGAGGATGCGATGTGAAAGGGCATCGGATAATAAACCTTGTACTACTTCATATTCGGCCTGGTTATTGGTAGCAGTACCAATGCATGCCTTGTTCGAGAGAACAAGGGAGTGCAAGGGGGTAAAAATGGCCCAACCTACCGAGGCTAGTTTCTTGGAGTAGCGACTTGCACCATCAGCAAAATTGACATAAGGTGTGGATGGTAGGTCCATATGAAAGGTGCCACAAGAAAATAAATGGAAGGATGATGAACAATGCTAGCAACCTGAGCGCAAATTAGAAATCGAACACACTCCGCGAGAGGGAGTGTTCTGGGTAAGATATCTACTACTCACATGCCGACGGTAAGGTGGAGTGTGGGAGTTACCAAAGGTGTAACTTGTGATGAGATTATGAAAGTCAACATGGTCACGGGTGGTGCTATCCTGTTGATGGGTAGGAAATATGAAGTTAGGGGTGGACATGGCATCCAAGATGTCATCATCGCAATAGAAGATGGAGTGACTCGATGAAGGGAGACCACATGACGCGGCAAAGCTACCTAACTCATCATCATGAGACAAAAGGTTCACGTGCACATTGTCACGGGGGATGAAAAAAGAACAAACAGATACGAATGTCGAGCCCAAGGTGATCGTTGAAGGGAGTTCAAGTGAAACAACAGGGGAAGATTAGAAGGGAGCTCACACCCAAGGTCTCATGGATGATGAAAGGTAGAGGATGGTGGCCGCAAGCTCCTTCATTTCAACATCAGGGGGAGGAATGTCAATGGGCGCGGGTAAATCCTTAGCCTGGCCTTTAGCATATTGCGCAAGTACAGGAGAGGCGGATTGGTTTTGTTCAATCTCGTACTCCCAAACTACCTCTAACGAGGCGCGATAATGCGTAAGGCGGGGATAATGGTGAGAATAATGGCCATGGATATCACACAACACACAAGGTTTGTTAGTGTGAATAGCTTTAGGATTCTTAGCTGTGGTCGAGGAAGAAACAGGGGCTTCAAGGACCGCAGACTCAGGGAATGCAAGTTTAACCATGGGCTTGATACGGGGCAGTTCAAGACAGTTATGGGTGTCATGGCCGATGACATCACACAAAGCACAGGGCTTTGCAGGCGGGGGAGGTGCAGGGTCTCTCAGGGTAGCCTTGTCCTTGGAAGCCCTCTTGCGAGCTTTTCCCTTCTTACCTGGAGCGGTCACAACAGGAGGGGGTTCCTGTTGAGGTGGTTGAGGCACTGTTGCAGTGAAAGAAGTCATAGGGACCGGTTGAACCAGGGTCAAAGCAAGGTAAGGTTTGGGTTGACCTGGCAGGGTAGCAGCTGGAGGATCAAGGTACCAGACAGGAATCCCAAGGGTCAAGTTAGGAAGAGAGAGGGTGGCCATGAAAGGTTTCATATAGATTCCTGGTGGGGGAGCTAGGAACGGTATCTGACCGGAGGGGTAATGGACAGGTGGGATGGCTCCTAAATGGTTAAGGCCTGGAGGAACCATTCCAGGATGGTAAAGAGGCTCATGAATACCAGCTGAAGGGCCAAGAGGAGGAGGTCCAGAAGGATGAATCGAAGGGATAAGAAAAGGCTGCGGAGGGCGAGGAGGCTACTGACTAGCCGAGGCGGGCTACTTGAGGGCAGTGCGAGACGATTGCATCATGCAAACATTCGATGAGCTGGGATCTGAGATAGGAGGAGGAATACCAGGGAATGTACCAAGCAGTGAGGAATCTTGTAGACTCTGGGTTAAACATTGGTCAAAGGATCAACAATTTTCTTGTTGGTCACCGAAGAGATAGTGGACTTAGGGGAGGTCTGAGACTTTGGTTCGTAATATGTCAACTGGTCAATGGTGACTATATTTACATTATGAGGGAAGGAAATCTTGTGGTGGACCGTGGAAGGGACAACAAACATCGCATAAGTGTAGATGTGACCCAATATAATGTTGTAATGTAAGGGGGCATCAATGACTTCTACGTCAACGCAAACATTCTTGCCGCAAGAGTAATAGGACAATTGCGGAATAAGCTAATGGCTTGGAGGCATGGCCATCCCACGCTCGAAGAGTGATCATGGAAGAAGCCCAACTCAGGGGATCCGAGCTTCCTCCAAACCAAAGTGGACATCACACAGGTGGATGCCCCCTCATCAATAATGCACCAGGAAACGTTAGCGTTCTGGATCTTGACTGCGATTTGGAAGGTGACGGAATCAGGGAGAGGAGGATGTTCTGACCGGTCAACATCAAAGACAATCAATTGATCATCGGAAGGATCTACAGCACCCATGGCAGATAGTAGAGCTTTTTGTTGTGAAGGGCACGACTGGAGGAGTTCCAACGTTGAAATGGCAGCAGGGGATTGTGCCAAATCATCGACTATGCTATACGAATGGGCAGCTTTGCTAGAAGCAGCATTTCGGTGCAGTGGTCCCTTTGGGATCTTGGTATGAACCTCTGCCCTAGGCTGAGGGATCTACAAGGGACCCTTAGGTGTCGAAAGAGGCTCTGTAGAGACCGAAGGAGGTGGCTTGGGGACAGACATAGCGGGAGGCTTGTTGTACTAATGGGATCGAGTCTGAAGGGTAGGGGGGTGAAGGATCAATTGATTACAATGTCGAAACAAGGGCAAAGAGGTGAAGGATCAATTTATTTCAATGTTTTAGAGTCTTTTCTTGGTGGTGTTAACCAAGCCCTTTTTCGCTTAGGGTGTGTGTGTAAAAGTGTATAAATTTTAATTTTTAAACCTAGAATTTTGTAGAGAAAAAGAAAAAGTGTGTTGTATAGCTATAAATAAACCTGCAAATGACAGTATATAGGCCTGCAAAAATAGAAAATAAATAGCTAATAATGCAATAATATAAACCCAAGGAGGTGGGTCTCTCAACAACTAGTCTATAGGTGAGTAAAAATCTAATCAAAACACACTAAAAAAGCTCATAGATCTAAGGTCAAGAGGGCCAGGGATTTAAAAGACAAAATCAGCTCGAAAGTGGTGCAAAAAACAACAACAAATCAGAGGAAAAATTGCTGTAAAAAAGGTGGCGAAAGGCTATCTCCTGAAGGGAAATGGAGTGAACCCTAGAGGAAAACCCAAACAAAGCTAGATGAGGTGATTTGGATGGATAACAAGCTGATCTAAACTAGATCTGAAGGTGAGGTATCAGATTGATAAAATGGTTGAAGACTCTGAGATTTCAGACAACCTGCAACAACAAAAACTCTTCCACAAAAAGTGGAGGGTACTGAAGCCCTAGGGGGCTAGGTTCCCACTTAGTTGAGTGAAACAAAAAAATTATAGGTCCAAAATGGGCGGAGACGGAGGTCATACAACCCCGAACAGAGGCTCAGACAAACCCATAAAACTTTCAGAAAAATCCTTGCAAAAAGTCTAGGTCGTAGTTTCTGACCTGTTTTCAGTAGAGGTCGTAGTTTTTGGGCTGAAAAGTACACCCTGAAGGTCCAGGTCACAGGTTTTGGGCCAAAAAGTGCGACCTACACTTCTGACACTCTTGGTGGCAAGTTTCAAAAAAATTTGTCGTCTCAGCTGTGGCTGATGTCTGTCACCTGTGCAATAGGTCCGAAAACACGCAGAAGTCAGAATTTTTATCATTTTAGGGTTTTATAGGTTAAAAACAACATCAAGAAAAGAAAAAACAAGGGTTTGAAGAGAAATCCTAGGGTTTGAAGGAGCTGGATATGCAAGGATCAGAAAAATGACAATAGTCATAATCGTAAACCCGTGTGGAGTCGCTAGTTATTAGTATGAATCTTAATTCCAAGCGTACGAAAAAATACCACTTTAGCTGTGCATAACAAACAACCCTAACAGTATAAATGACTGCTAATATCTTCAGATTTTTAGGTGATCAAGATAAATGCTGCAAAAATCTAGATCTATGCATTAGAAGACATTAAACAATAGAAAAAACAAGATTTACTCCATGCATCCAATAGACAAGACAAGAATATATCAAATGAATTTTGTATTAATGGCACCTGGGAGGAAAACATAAGAGGGTGTTCCATGTTCTCCTTAATGGGATGGGTTCTTGTAAGTCCTCAGCACTTCAGATCTAAAACCTCTCTCTCTTGATGGTGTAGAAAACCCAGACAAAAATGGTAGCAAAATATGACTATGATGGTGGATCAATAGTCAGACCAAAAGTTTAGATCCAGAGTGATCTTTAGGCAGCAAAAGGTTGTAAATGAATGGGAAAACCCTTCTATTTATAACAAAATATTGAATTAGTCTAGATATTGGTGCATAATTAAAATATTATTAACCAAATCAAGATCTAACTTTTTTGGAATATTTTATTATATTTGTTGGAGGGAAAAGGAATTTGACTTGGGTCAAATCCCTTTATTTGTAAATAATAAATAAATAAATGATTTATTTATCATTTTAAGGATGTGGTTGAGTAATAATCAAATAAATAATGATTTATTTAATTACTTAAGGGTGAATTAGTCATATTTAACAAATAATATTATTTAAATAAGGTTTAAACAATTATTCTTAGAAAATAACAAGATAAAGAATGATTTATCTAATTAACTTCCTTGTTTTGGGTTAAATATAACCAGGAATATTAATTAAACTATTGTTTAACTAATTATTCCTTGAGGAAAATCAAACAAATGTATATTTATTTAACATTTCCTCATGGGGTTTCCTGTTTAGACCATAAACAACTTAATAAAGGTGGTTTACTAAGTTATTTTCATAGTGAAAGCAATTTTACTTGGGGTAAAATTGGTCTTACATGGTGTACCTGGGTCCATCTAATAATAATAGGTTAGATGACCAAAATATGGTGTAACACTGAGTAAGGTGATAGCAGTTGCAGATCCATATCCTCTGGAGATGTTGGAGGTTGATGGGATAGTTCTGTAGGGGTCTAGTAGACCGCAGGAGCATTACATTCCCGACCAGGAGAGGGATGAGCTGTTGGATATGGTGGAGCATCCATCACTGGGTCGACATGCTGATGAGGTATAGATAGATGCACATGCAGTCAATAGAGCTACAATACTTCCAAGGAGTAGCACTCTCCAGGAGTACATCGATGGGGCTTGCAGCATATCTTGCCCACTTTGGCCCATTATAGAGAGAGGGGTTTTCTTCTACATGCAGCTTTCGTTGATCGATGGGACTGAGCAATGTGAGTTGATTATGAGATGCCGACAGTTCTCTAGGCATATTCCGTAAGCAGTTAACACTACATTAGATTCTTCTTTCAGGATAGATTGGCAGGAGATCATGAGATGACACCCTCTTGATGGTATGATTTTCTTCGTAGGGAGAACAACAGAGCAGGGGCCCTTAGACATAGCAGATGTTATAGATTCCAGCTAGTAGTGGGGCACAGGTTGTTGTTTCTTCAGCACTCCATCCTGATTTCAGGAGAGCAGGATCAACGTGGGATTGAGTTAGGACTTGGATTGGAGAGAGGAGATGAGTTGGTACGGAGTTGGTGGGATAGCTTATATAGTTAAAGGTACAATACAATAGAAGCCAAGGAGCATTGATGCTTGTTGGCGGTTTTCACTTCATGGGGCATCATCTATAGCCAGAAGTAGTGCGCAGTCCGAGCTATGGATTTGGGCGATGATTGGCCATGGTGGCATTGGGGTTTGTGAGGATTGTTTGTTGACTGGTACAGTGAGAGATCAGTTTTGGATCTCGGTATTGAGGGGTCTATTCCGAGTGGCTTGACACAGGTGCATAGCAGTACCCATGGGTTTGTATGGGATCCAGGAATTGGGTCTCAGTTGTAGCAGGCCAACAGGGTGGCCCAAATATTTTGATTACTTTAGGGCAAGCAATCTTGGGGCGGAAGGTCTATAATATTCCCTTTTTTGGTGTCACCTATGATAGGGCTAGGATGGACTTCCAGAGTTAGAAGCAGACCAGTCACAGGTATAGGTTGGTGTCATCAGCAGGCCCAGGGAATTTTTGGAGGAGTTCGAGGAGTTTCTATGTGGTTGGGTGGCATTCGCTTGATATATTCCATCATCCGAGTAGTTTGGCTTTCTTTCTGGTGCATTCTGATATCTTTCAGAAATTTGAGTTGTTTATGGGCTTAAATTAGCTGATTACACTCAAGGTGGAATTTCGGGAGGAATTCATGATGGAACACCTTAGTGTAATAGCTCATTGGAACCTGGACGAGGATACCTATATGGTGGGACGGTTAGACATGGGTTTCAGTGATCGGAGGAGGCGTGGTAGACGATTTACCCTTTTCTACATTAAAAAGGAATATTTTAATAAGAGGGAAAAGTGCTCCATAAATAAAATAATAATAAAATAATGCTCTAGAAGGCTCCAAGAGATCTATAAAATAAAGGGAGGAGGCCATTGAGAGGCATCTTTGGATCATATCATTTTATTGTATGAGAGGTGTGAGACGTGGTTCTCTACTTTAGCTGTAGCCCCAGGACAGAAACCCTCAGGTGATTTGTGAGTGTTGGACGAAAACCCAACTCTCTTGAGGAGACTTCACTCGAAACTTTTGCAGAGCTTCAGGGATATTGGAGTGAGGATCATTCAAATCTTCAACAGGTGCTTCAGTGGGTTCAGTGACAGTTGTTGCCAAAGGGAGAGTGCAACAGTTTAGTTTTGGAGGCCAACGCAGTGTAGCAGTTCATCATGGTGGCCAGTTTTCCATCTCAACTATTTTGGGTCAGATTTATATGTAACCCAGTTATTACTTATAATAAAATGCCGAGATTCTTCCTGTTCTATGTGTTAATGGATTGCAGTGTTTTATGTATCTTTATTTTACATGGAAATCTTCTGTTGAGTAAATAGTGATTTATAACATATTACGGAGTTCAGTTATTTTTCTACATTTTTAGTTAAAATATCCCTTCCAGGATATTGCAAACAATCACCCACTGATTTTGCATTGGGGCAACACATCCCATTGTTGGGTAACACCTGCACAAGAATAGGTGAAATTTGTGTCATCCATATGTACATGTCTATTTAACCATTGAACCTACTAAAGACATTAAATGACACCATTCAATTCAGGAAATAGTTCACGCAACCTTTCAATTCAAGAATCAAACACAACAACCCTTTCAATTTAGGAGCTAAATTCATGAAAACATTTCAATTCAGGAAAGAATTTCAATTCAGGTATTAAATTTAGGAAATAATTTCAATTCAGGAAAGCACAAGGTTCAACCATGAACATTTATCAACTATTGGATCATGTAAAAATCAATCCACAATACAGATTTGAATTTGGGAGATGGCAATCCATGCCAATCTTCCCTACTAATTAAATTATAGATCATAAAACTATAAAACATCAATTCTTGTTGTTTTTAATTTGAAGAATTCATTCTATTCATCAGCGGCTGCTGACATACAATCATAGTGTTCACATACAATCAAACTTTTCAGACAATGTTCCATTCATTTTGTATACACACAATCATTTTCAGATAGTGTTCCATTCATTTTTCAGACATACAATCGAAGTGTTCATACTGTGTTACTTTCATTATATTCATCATCTGCTGGAGACATACAAACAGAGTGTGTGCTCAGTGTTATATTCAAGATAGAGTGTGTTCACAGTGCTACATTCATTCTCTTCATCAGTTGCTGGAGACATACAGGTTTTTGGTTTTTGTTGAATAATGTTATTATATTGAGTACTTTACCCTTATTTTAGTTGAGGAACCATGTTAAGCTTATAAGTTATAGATCATATACCTAATAGTATCTACTTATTGGAGCTTAGTTCAGTAACTTTATGGCTTCTATCCTCATAGCCTATACAAACCAATCAAGGAAATCCTACAACCAATCAAGAGAGAGCTAGAAATAGTGTAAAAAGCTGAAGTGTTGACAACGAAGGCAAAGATCATAATTCCATAGATAGATAGATAGATGGACATAGACTAATCATAATTCCACAGATAGATAGATAGATGGACACAAACTTCACTCATACAGAAACTAGGATGCTTCTCAATTTAACAAGAAGTTGCTCAATTTAAAAAAATTCTTTATGTAACTGTCTTTCTTTCAGTTTTTGTTTCTAAGACTTGTTTCAAATTCTATTTCTAAGGATTGTCTTTGTTGGGAAGTTATAATTAAGGTTTGAATAGAAGGATCGCGAATAAAACAGAGGTCATGCAAACACTCATAGAAGTCCATTTACAATACAATAAGACAACTTCTAGTTTTTGTTTTAGAGGATTAAATCAAGGCTTTAGAAAAAGAGTAAATCAAGGCTTCAACATAGTTAAACCTACGCTAAGAGGCTGAGATCGTGAAGAGCCTAAGAAGCGCAGTTTAAAGTTCCTTAGAAGCAATGTTTAAAATTTATTTTAGAGGAACCTAGTTGTGCTAGAATCTAGTAGTCCTCTACTACCCACCCTAACTTGTTTCTTACTGAATGTTTCTTAGCTAAACTTAATGAAATAACAATGGTTTTTTTTCCCATGAAGTAGATTTACTTCGTAGGATGGTGGGGATAGTCAATTAACTCATAGGGTCCGCTTAGCTTATATCTTTCACTGTCGGATGGATTGGATTGATTATGTAGGGAGAGAGCCTCAAGTTGGTGTGATTGTAATATCACATGGAGAATAATAATGCTCAATGGTGTGGTGTTGGAATACTGCAAAAGCATCTAAATCCTAAAGTTCAAGGTTCGTTGTCTTGGTCTGAAGGGTGCTTGTAAGGGGAGTTCTAGTTCTCGAAGGTAATATAGCGAAAGAAGTTGATTCACCTAGTTTAGACCAAGTTCCAGAGCATCTAGATCCAGCACCATTCAAAGGAGAAGCACTGAGGGCATGCTTAAATATGAACTTAACCAGAAACTATGAATGTCCTATCTACTTAGATTTTATTGCCAAGTCAATACCTCTACACCAATACAAAGGCTTCAATATGAACTTAACCAGACACTATTGATGTCCTATTAGTCAATACTTGTATACAAGTACAAAGGCTTCAATATGAACTTAACTAGAAACTATGAATGTCTTCTTAGTCAATGCCTCTACACCAGCACAAAGGCTTCAATATGAACTTAACCAGAAACTATGAATGTCCTATCTAATGTCCTATCTAGTTAGTTTTTCTTGCCAAGTCAATACCTCTATGGAAGTGAATGTAAAATTAAGGTGACTGTACAATTATCTTTAGAGAACTTGTGTGTAAAGAGTTGCATAAAACATTCAACCCTTTCCGCCAACAGATGGAATTTAACAAAGTCACCAAAATTATCTTAGTGAAGCCAAAAAGTATGTTTCTTACAACCATATTAACTTACAACCATGTTAACTTACAACCATGTTGCTTAAAACCATGTTGCCTAAAGCCATGTTAGCTTACAACCATGTTAACTTATAGCCATGTTAATTTAGAAGATGTCATGTTGGTTACAGCCATGTTAAATTAGAATATGCTATGTTGCTTACAACCATGTTAACTTCAAAATACAAAATGCACAAGTTTCCTACACCAATGCTAGAGTCCACATCAAACAATAGAAGATGCCATATTGTTAACAGTCAATATGTATAACTTATCTTTATCATATTGATATTAGAAGTCATAAATAATTGAAATACAACATAGTGAAAATCATTCAATAATTCAAAGTAAAAATGTAATCCGAATTCAAATGTTAAGGTAAACTGGGTATGTTCCACTTCAATGCAATTAATTCACAAAATTATTCATTGATATGAATGGATTACTAGGTTTGGTTTTATCATTAAGATAAAATCCTTGCTGATAACACAATATACACTTAGATGCAACCTGAACTCTTTTGAGTAAAATACCAAGTTGCCTACACAAATGTAAGGGTTCACAACAAACAACAGAAGATGCCATGTTGTTGACATTCAATAGGTATTACTTATCTTTCCCATGCTAATATTGGAATTCATACATAAATATAGTTTACTCTATATAGTTGTGTTGTAATACTTATCAAATTTCTTACTCATGTTGTATTCAAATAAAATTTTAAAACAGAATTTCGTGGTAAATCTGCAGGTTGTTGGAGCCATGATGAGAGTTCCTATCGCATATCAGATAAGGAACAAGAGGTGAGGGACAAGGGGGACCCATCTGTGGATTATTTCATCAAGTGAGGATGTAAATGCTCCCAATGCTCCCAACAATGTCATTGAAAAGGACTCTGTGGTAGCAGATCATCCTAGCCCACCATCAGCCACAGAGCCACCTTCAACCATAGTGCAAGGTGCAAGTTCAACAAATAAAATCAGTTCCATCAGAGGTTGGACAAAGCAATACATGCTCGTTGCAATTGATGACATCGAGTTTAAGGGATATTGAATCCGTGCATCTAGAAAAAAACATGGTATTGCTACCTCTAACATACATTATTGGATAATGGGTTGATTAATACAAAGTGTATAGGGTCTGTTACAGTTATGACTCAAGAGGAGGAGGATGAGGTGGTCAAGTGGTGTAAGGAGATGGACCAATTGGGACATGGGTTAGAGCTTATACAACTTAAATCCACTGTAGCTAAAATATGTTAAGGGAGGCCAAACCCCTTTAAAGAGGTTTTCTTGGTAAATCATGGTGGAGTGGGTTTAAAAAGAGGCATCCAGACCTTGTGTTATGTACAAAAAAAGACCTTGACAGAGACATGGATTTAAATCTACGCCCTGAAATTGTTTCCAAGTTCTATAACATTCTTTCTGTTGCATATGAGCAACACTCATATGCCCCAAACCATATATGGAACTGTGATGAAACATGCTTACAGGAAGGAAGGAAATGTGGTATGCAGGTAATTTCCAATAGAGGAAGTATAAATGTGCCTAAGATATCACCTAAGAGAAGGGAGTGGATCACAATTCTTGCCTGTGTTAATGCATTTGGTTCATCAATACCAGGATTTTATCTATTTAAAGGTAAAACTCAACTAAAAAATTATATACGAAATTGTGAACCAGGCGCATGCATGGCTGCACATCCACATGCATGGATGACAAAGGAACTATTCTTGAATTGGCTTTTCCACTTTTTTGCTTCTATATCAAGTGGTGTCTCACATGAAAATAGGCACTTACTAATTTTATATGGCCATGGAAGCCAGATGGATGTTTAGACAATCGAGGAGGCTAATAAATTGGGCATTGGCTTGTTAACATTGCTGGCTCATACCATTCACAGGTTGTAGCCCCTTGACATGAGCATGTTTGGGCCATTCAAGAAATATTTCAGGGTTGAGCAAGCTTCATGGATGGCAAAGAATCCAGGGGTTGAAATAAAGAGGTTTGAGCTAGCCGAGCTTGCAAGTAAAGAATTTAAAAGGGCTCTCACACCTTCTAATATCAAGGCTGGATTTAGGAGGATTGGTATATGGCCACTTAATTTTGATGCTCTTATGCATGATACCAGTTGTTTCCAAGCATTTGAAGTGGAAGGTCAAGAAGTAGAGAACTTACAATACCATGTCGGTGCCCAAGAAGATGTAGCTGCCTTTAATGTCCCTTTCTGAAGGGTTGTTCTAGGGTGATGATGATGAGCACGTCAGTGAGACACAGTTCAGTCATGAACCAAATAAACATATCAATGAAACCCTCTGAACCACCTGCGAATTATGCATGTGATATTCCATGTGATGCAGCTCACAATGAGAAATTGGCCATGAAAACCCAAGTAAGTGCACCATCATGGTTGGCAGAGGCCGTGATGAATATCAATGGAGATAATGTATCTACCACCAATGAGGAAAGCATGGGCATGCCTTCACAACCATCATGGTTGAACACCTAACTTGTTCATTATTTTTTGGCCAATGGATCACTGGAAGAGGAGCCTATTCAGTATGAAGTGCCTGAAGAAGACAATAATGGGGGCCAATCAATTTTCCAGGAGGTTGAAATCCAAGTGTCAGGCTCAGAGGAGCCTGGGGAAAAAAAAAACAGAGATTACTTGGTGCATTCCTAAAGCTACCAGTAGAGAGAGTGAAGGCCTCATCAAGGAACTCAACATCAGATTATCTTCGTTTAGGGAGGATTTCAAAATTGCTCACATATGAAGTTTATATGAATTTAATGTTCGAGTCTGAACGTAAAAAGAATGAAATTCAGGAAGCTAGAAAGAGAAAGAAGGAGTTAGCCAATGAAAAGAGGGTTGCAACGATTGCAACAATAGAAGCTCAAGCAAAGGAAAGGTTGGAAAGAAAAAAAGCAAGGGAAGATAAGGAACATCAAAAGAAATTGGCAAGGCAAGAGAGAGAGGCAAGAAAGGTTCAGCAAGAGTTGGAAAAAGGAGGAGGGGTGACAAGCAGGGAAGACCATGGTTCAAGCCAGTTTGAGGAAAATAGGTTGATTTCTAACACGCTGGACCACATTGCAGAGCAGACACCATCATACCAAGACCTAATTAACATCCAAGTCCCCAACTATCAGGTAGGGGTTAGGCCCACCTCTTATACCCCTACCAGTATAGGTTTGAATCCTAACTGTGTTCATATGACATCTGTAGTCAGTGCTGGGGTTAGTAACACAAGTGGACACTTGGGCTACTCAGTCCCACCATGGAAACAAGGAGAAGATTGGAGTCAAGCATATGGAAACATTCAGGCACATCCTAATAATCCAATCTTGGGAAATCCACCATACTTGGGTTAGGCATTCAACTCAACATTTTTGGGTAATGCAGGAAATGGAAGCCATCAATCATAGGGGTGGCATGACTTAATTATTGTAACCACAACACACTATGATTTTGGTAAGGATGAAATAGGTTTGATAAGGATAGAATCCATGGATGTTGGGAAGCATACTTTTGGGTTGCCTCACAAAATTATTATGTATCAAACAGTTTCTAATTGCTACAATTTTTTTAATCTGTTGAAGTTATACTTTATTATTTAAAAGAACACAACACTTTCCATAGCCTATATCATAATTTTTATTTTTTAATTAGTATGTATCAAAAAATTTGTAATTTCTACAAAAATATATCTTATATTCCTTGGGAGTTAACAAATTGATAGTGTAAGCCATTTCTAACTTTCTCACTTGCAAAGGCATAATCCAAATCATCAATGAAACCATTAAAACAAAATAATCTTAGATTAATACTTGCCTTCTCTAATCTAAGACATTGAAATTGTGAAAAAGGTTCCCAATCAACAAATGAAAAAAAAAAACATCTTATTCTATGTACATGCTCCCCATCCCAACAACTTCAAACCTCAAGCTGATATACGACATTGAAAAAAACCAGTTTCACTGCATCTACAAAGCATTATGGCCCATTGCACAACTATAAATAAAAATTTGAGAGAATAAAATAAGCACATATTGTTGGAAAATGAGGATTTAAAGTAGTCATATGATAGACTTGGTATGTTCAATGAACAGAAATGTTGCAATGAAACAACAAATGAAACAACAAAAGTATGAGACTACTGAAAGGTTGCAATGAAACAACAAATAAAACAAGATGGAGTGAAACAAGAATGCAAGACTGATACTTCACATGCAATTCAAAACCCTTAAGATAAACCAGGAACAAAGCGATCATAAATTATACCCTTCTACCAAATGCAAATCAAGACCGAGAGGAAAATTAGGAACAAAGCTTTACATTTTCATTTATAGATGTGAATAAATGTGTCAATTTAGCTTCGATTTATTGAATAGAGACAATGTCATTTGCTTTACATGTAACTTAAATTCATATATTGATGGAATTTAGACAATTTCATTTGGAAATCAGTGGTACCTTGTTCAAGTTAAAAAAATGAGAAAATGTCATCAAATTAATTGAAAACATGTACAGAATATAAAAAATTATTAACAAAGCATGAGAAATTGTCATCAATTTTATTGAAAACATGTACTAAATATAAAACATTATTAACATACTTGGGATCTATGGTGGTTATACCTCGACTCTGTGAAACAAGAATGCAAGACCGAGACTTCACATGCAAGTCAAAACCCTTAAGAGAAACGAGGAAAAAAGGTGGTTATACCTTGTTGAAGTGAAACAAGAACGCAAGACCGAGACTTCACATGCAAGTCAAAACCCTTAAGAGAAACCAGGAACAAAGGTGGTTGTACCTTGTTGGAGTGAAACAAGAATGCAAGACCAAGACTTCAGATGCAAGTCAAAACCCTTAAGAGAAACCAGGAACAAAGGTGGTTATATGTTGTTGGAGTGAAACAAGAATGCAAGATAGAGACTTCACATGCAAGTCAAAACCCTTAAGAGAAACCAGGAACAAATAAATCATAAATTATACCCTTATATAAATGAAAGTGAATAAGGGAAAATTAGGAACAAAGCTACAGGTTGCATCTATAGTGTGAATAAATGTGTCAATTTAGGTTCGATTTATTGAATAGAGACAAATTCATTTGCTTTACATGTGCATATATCAATGTAAATTAAATTCCTAGATTGATGGAATTTATACAACTTCAATTGGAAATTAGTGGTACCTTTTTCGAGTGAAACCATATGAGAAAATGTCATCAAATTAATTGAAAACATGTGTTAGGAACCCGTGATTTGGCTGATTGGAAATCCAAGTGACAGGGTAACATCAAACCAATCTTTGAAGCCCAAGGACTTCAGTAACCTTCTGGACTCGGAGAGGGCTCTCTATTTGTGTGGGGATATGCATTGTGTTTTTCTTCTTGTGTTTCTAATTTTAGGCTAGTTATGAAGTAGGTTTGCTGGTTTTGTTTTTAGGTTTTGTGAGGATGAGCCGATCAAAGACTAAGATAGGTAAAAAAATGTCGGATCAACTGATGTCAGATTAACTGGGCTATGGGGTTGAAAAGGTCAAGAAAGTTTTCAAATGGTGATACAAGGTTGTTGAAGGGCCGATTTGATCGAGGTAAAATGGATCTTTGGGTAAAATGGAGTGGGATGGACACTAAATTTGTGAAGAACAAAGGATTTCAAACAAAAATAGTTCAATAGCTGACATAAACATGGTAGGGATAACCATTAATCATGAGAAATGTAACTATAAACTGATCAATGCATAGAAATAAACATTCAAGCAATACATAGAGATATATGACTCTCTAACTTTAGGAAATTGCTATCAGACTTTGGGGAAAGACAATTAAGACAAAAAAATAACTCAAATCACTATGAGGAAACACCTAAGCATAGTATTTCAAGCTATTGGGCACTTTGAAGCAAGATTGCATAGTTTTAGGCAAAGGGCAAGATCAGTACAAGACCTCCTTGGTTCAACAAATGACAATCAAACAATCAAAGAAAGGTTTCAGAGGTGGAGCTATGACTAGCCATGAGTAAGTAGGGCATACCATGAATCATACTTAGCATGCATAAAACCATAAATGAAACAAGCAAACAATTTCTTCAGTTATCAAAGAGCAATCAAGGGTTCTTTGATATGACTAAGAAGGAAGAAAACATAGAAGCTATAAAGAAACATGAAATTTGAGGTGCCTCCAAGGGCATGTCTCAAATCTATTCTCTACTATCTTATAGCAAGCAAGAACATGGAATATGAATGAAAACTAAGAAGCATAATAGAGAGGGACACTATACCATTTTACCAAGTCAAGGAATCCAACAACAGTCCTCTTTCATCATACAAAAACATTCAAGAAACTATCCAATGCATAAGACAAGTGTTTCTTCCAAGCTTGTATAACCATATATTTCTCTATATCATCAATTTCAGCCTCATTTACAATGAAGTCTCTTGGAATATATAGGCCAAGATGAGGGAAAACCTCCTAGTGCAACTTGCAATCTCATTGGCCCATCAAAATATCTGATTTTGTCCTTGAGGCTTTGGAAAGCCCAAGGCACAAAGTATCTAAAAAAGTATCTCAAAAATGCTAAAAAAGGAAAATATATTGACTTTTCATAACTAACTATGCCCAAAAATAGCTAAACGCACATTACGAAAAGCCACTTTAGAAAAATGTATTTTTCTCAAACATACTTAGGAAATATATCAGCAGAAAGTCCTCTGTCTTGCGGGCAGCTTTTGGATGCCTTCCTGATGTCAAAACGAGGCCTGTGACAGCTCATTGGAAAGCTCTAAATGTCTATTTTCTGAAAATGCTTAGTTTTTTCTCAACTGATATCTAAAATTCTGCCAAAAACTGACCTGTGCGTAAAAACCCAAAAAATAGACCTTGCTGATAAACAGGGCAGAGTGTGGAAAAAGTGAATGTTTTTCGCCATTTTGGGGGAGAAAATCATCTTCAATTGATCTAAAAATTGCTGAGTAGATGCCCCTAAAATTATGGCATCCAATGATACCAGTTTCATCCTTTGAGGATGCCCCAAACAGAAATGGCGATGCCCATGATTTTAAGCCAAAAGCACAAAATTGACAAAAAACAAAAACTTGTTGAATTTCGCGCAATTTTGGTGAGCATGACCCTCAAGTGTTTTCAGAAACATGCTGAGAAGATGAGGCCAAAATTTGGAGCTTTGAGGTGTCTTTATTCATTTTTGGTGTCGGGCACCTCCTTTGAGCTTCCTTGAGTTTTTCCTGTGTGGCCTTCAATTTCTGTCAGGCAAACTGATTTAGCTACTTTTAGTGCCCGGTCATCCTCCTTTGAAGGTCAAAATATATATTGGCCTTTTCCAACTTCTTTTCCAAGTGATCATTCACCCTCTCGAGCCATGATTCTTGATTGTTCTCTATCTCTTGGGTGAACAAAGTAGTGAGAGGAAAAGATTGGAAAAGGGCAGCTTCTTCCTCCTTTTGTTTCTCAAGGGCTCTTCTGAGTCCCATGGTCCTTGGCCTCTTTCTCCTGGGCTGATCTTCATCTTCGCTATCATTGAACTCACCCATGAGTTCTTCTAATTTAACTTGCACCTTGGAGGCCTCCTTTTTATATTTGATGGCCCGTGTCTCATATACCGACATGTGGACACTCATCTGTTTATTTTGTGTTTGCAAAAAGTGATTGAAGTTTCTAGACCTCTCTAGATCTGCCCTCAAAGCATCAATTTGTTTTTCTCTATTGATCAAGAGAGACTTCAGGATTCGGGCCTCATTGTCACTATCATCACTTTCGATCTGAATTATGTCAAAGTCCCTCTCCTTTTCATGGATGCTTTCTTCTTTCTCCTTTCCCTTGCTTTGGGTGGCCTTCTTGGTCTTCCTCCTCTTGGGTAATTTGACAATGGGCTGCTTGGGCAATTTCCCCTTGCTTTGGAGGGCCCTAGTAACATTTAGAGTTATAGTTTGAGGCACCCTTTTCCTTGATGTTCGGGGCTTGGCCATTTTTGGAGAAGAAAGCATGGCCCCTTGCCTAGGAGAGGCAGCTAGCACATGCTCTCTTGGATCTTTGCCCTTGTTACTTCTCTCATCATCCTTGCCACTGTTTTGAGTTTCTTCATGAATGCTTTGACTGTCTTCTTGCATGTCTTTTTGAGGGCTGCCCTCTTTACTCTTGTCCTTGCTCTCTTTAGGACTTTGAGGCTTTGTCTCTTCAATGTTTTGGGCTTCATCTTCATCCTTTTTGCTGCTGTGAGGGCTACCAATATCCTCATCAAACTGCTCAATTTATTCATCATTTCCCTCCTCACTGTTTTGAGTTTCTTCATGGCACTGCTCTTCATCACTGTGCTGCATATCATCACTGTGTTCTTCTTCACCTTGCTGCCCTTCCTCACTGTGCTGCCCTTCTTCATCATGAAGCCGCTCCTCCTCATCATGCTGTTATTTCTCATCTTGCTACTCTTTCTCATCTTGATGCCCTTCCTCACTGTGCTCTTTCTCGCTGTGCTGCCCTTCTTCATCATGCTGTTGTTCATCATCATGTTGCTGATCATCTTCATCATGCTGCTGTTCATCTTCATCATGCTCTTCTTCTTGTTCAGTCATGGGAAATTTGAACTTCTTGGGAATGGGCTTACTTGAAGAAGGTGAAGGATGGTGAGTGGAAGGTGAAGGAGATGCATGGAATGAAGGAACAGTGGTGAAATCTGGATGTGCAATGAAAGTGTCCCAAGAGATTCCCTTTTTCTCAAGTTGATGAAGAATGATAACCTTGATGAGGGAATGATGGAAAAGGCAAGTTGACTGCTGAGAAGGAGGTATTTTCTGAACAGTGGAGGCCATTTTTTCAATACTTCTATGGAGGAAGAAGGGGAGATTTAACAATTTGGCTCTTGTGAAATGCATGAGCAACTAGACATGGTAAGCATAGACCCAGGAGAACCTTCCCTCGCATGTGAAATATTTCATGATTATATTCATGAGGGGAGCATAACCTGTCAACAGATATGAGAAAGGAAATATGGATGGATATGTATCCCGATGCTCAGGCTTCAAAAAGGGTTTGTACTGTTCTGAGTCTAGGTGGCTATGTTTAAACCATTTCTCTTCGACATAAGGGATTTTGGTGGATTTGGAAATGGATCTAGGAGAAAGCTTGAAGTCCAAGACTACCAACTGAAAGTGTTTCCCTTGAAATCTCAAAGCACAAAGATATGTCAAGGGGAGATAGCTTTTCACCTCTTGCACTCTTTGACAAAACTCTAGACATCCAACTTCATGAAAGTTAAACAAGACTAATGGATGAGCATTTACCTCTTCAGTTGAAACAGGTTCAAACCTCCTGTGAAGGCCACTTCTGTTGTCTTGCCTGAGAGGCATTTTTGTTTTGGATACTCTTTGCTGACTGAAAAAGGCAAGCTGTCTCAAATGGTCCTTGAAATGGTTTCTCAACAACAGACCCTGTCCTCCTTATGAGTCACTGTTTTATCCTCTTTTATGCCAAACAACAAGTATTTGTCAAATGAAACAAAATCAACTTATCACTTTGCTTGGGCAATGTCTTGAAAAGATGTGTTGGTGGTCCCTTGTTTGAACAAGGATCTCCTTTGTTTTGATAAGAACACCTTTCTCTTCAAACAATACCCTTTTTTCTATTCACTGTTTTTTTACAAAGTAAAACAAGACACCCTCAGTTGACTTAAAAAGTCTTTCAACACACTCTGTTTTTTTGGAACTATGGAGGCTGCACAAAGTTCACTATTTCACCATACAGAGAGGACTCTATAGGACCAAGCTTTCACCTTATAAACACTGCTTTCCCCTTTTGATTTTGCAGACAGGGGTTGTTTTTTTTTTACCACTGTTAGGACACCTTCCAGCAATTATGGGATCTCTTCTCAACACAGGAAGAAAAACACCTTCTAGACTGATTTTGGGACCTTTAAACACAAGAAGACCTTCTTTGGTTTTGAAAAAAACTCTATCTTTTACCACTTTCTATCTCTGTGCTTTTTAAATGGTGAAGTGCTTTCAAAACCTCTATTTCTCCTTAGGAAAAAACATAGCAAAACACCACTTCAAAATTTGAAATTTACCATGAGGTAATGGAAAATACCTCGAATATTTTTCACGGGCCTTGGTTGATCGTTGGAGGAGTTTTAGAGCTTTTTACAAGGCAAAAGGACGAGCGGGGCGTTCACTGCAGAGGGCGCTGCGTAATGAAAAGCATTCGGGTCGGTTGTTCGGGCGGTTTGTGAATGCACGGATAGGCGCGCCGCGCAGCAATATAAACCCAGTTTATTCGTGCTCACAGGCGCACCGCGCACTTTTCCAGGCGCGCCGCGCAAGCTTGAGGCCTTGAAAACCCTGAGAAAATACCAAAAACACTTGTCTTCTCCAGTGAGTAGCTAAGGGAGCATGGTTTGCATTTTGAATTTGCACAATGGGTTGTTTCAACGGTCTCTTCCACCTTTAAATGAACTCAAAAACATTTGTATATATTTGTAAGGGTTTGGATGCCTTTTGAAAAGGCTTTTCGGTTATAACAAAACATTAAGCACTGTCTTTGATATTTCATTACCTTTAAAACACCATGAAGCCCTCTACAAAACCATAATTATAAAAACGATGCAGTGGCCGACCCTTTTTAAGATACCAAAGACATTACCCCCTTTTTTGAAGTGAAGAAACTTCTTAACAGCCAAAATCCTTTTTCACTGTTCCTCATTAAAGAAGAAACTCTGTCACTGTTTGCCTATTTCTGACCTTTAAAGGAGAACTGCTTAAGAGTCAAATCCAAGGTTTTTGATGCATTGTTTTCCATATCTTGGAAGGAGA
Source organism: Pinus albicaulis (assembly GCA_034641835.2). Lineage (NCBI taxonomy): Eukaryota > Viridiplantae > Streptophyta > Pinopsida > Pinales > Pinaceae > Pinus > Pinus albicaulis. The sequence goes on from JAXQQM020067363.1 coordinate 39,937, forward strand.
TGATTCACATTTCTAAAACTTATTTTGACAATTTCTGCTCTCTTGGTGTTTTGATGATAATTAAGCCCATTATGAAGTTGATCAAAACTGCTAGGTGCCCTTGGATATTTTCCTTTGACTGTGGATGAAGGACCTTATTTGCATTCACACATGGCTTGATTTACATCTACTTCTTTGAGTGTTGAATACGAACTTGAAACATTTGTCATATCCTTTCTTCACACATACTGTCTATGTGTCGTTTATTTGCAAAGGTCTTCTTCAGAAGCAAGGCTAGTCTATCTTCTTGTCAATTTAATGAGGTTTTGAAAAAGACCTTTATGGACAGGAAAAGAAAAGCTTCCTTGAATCATCATAGTACCACTGATTGTCCTATGTTTAACCCAACCCTCAACTCATAAACCTTCAATTGTTTTCTACTGATTTCAACTCTGTCTTTCAAACAGTGAACTCATGTAAGCACCTTTTAAAACACCACTGCTGTGTTAGTGGTTTCATCCATTGGATAAAAAGGTGTAAACAAGTTCTTAAGGCCATTTGCAGCATTTTTAGCCTTGTGCTATTTGAATGAAGCTACACCTCTGTTCCTGACCGTCTGCTTGTTAAATGAAGGAGGCCAACATAATATTCCCAACCATCTGCTCATGTCTGGAGGAGGTTTGTAATAAGTGACCCAACCCTCTGATCATGCTTGGAGGAGGTTTTACATAGTCACATTTCATCTGTTTTCAAACTGTGTCAATCTTTCCTTTCACTTCATATCTCTGCTTGGTACATCACAATAAGTAATAAAAAGTGAAAATTTGACAAAATGCCATGAGGGGCATGCTCTGAGATGTGTATTCTGTTGATAGAATACCCTTATGCATCTTTAGAAATAAGGAGCAATCTTGACCTATGTCTGTAGAGTATTACTTGCTAGTCATAGGTCACTAACCTTTTGACTGTGTTTGTAGGAGTTCATTGAATTACCTCTCTGACTAGTACTTGCATCCCAGGCTCAAAACCACATGAGAAGCAACTGTATTCTCATGTTAAGTTTAATAATGTCTTCTAGAACACAGGTACACTTAGGCTTTTGAAAAAGATATTGAAACACTATAGATCAACACAACATTAGTTTGGCTTTTGAAACATGCACTGCAGAGACACTAAGACTTGTTAGTGGCATGACCTAAGGGTGTATCAAGATTTATTTGCGGAATAGGAAGGTCATCTAGGATTGGTTGGTGTTAGACAGAGGTTGCTTTGGCTTAGGATAGTTTGCCAAGGGAGGATTGCCTAAAGCGCCACTACCGAACTTAGGGGAGTTTTTTGACAGATTTGGAGTATTTTCTTTGGTATGATCAGATCTCAAGATGAGATATGACCAGAGGTAGGGTAGCTGACCTTCTTATCAATCAGTTGGTTAATGAATGAGCTAGGGATGAGGGTGAATGACAGCAGATGACTTTAGCTTATGACAGCTAATGGACAAGTTTGTATTACTGAGACTAGATAGGGCTTGACAATTAGGTTTTTTCTCATCATAGGCTAATTGAAAAGGTAGGAGGGAAAAATGTTTAGGGGTGTTTTCTAGCTGACAAATTTGACAAATTTGGAGATCAGCTGCTAGAAAACTTGGCTTTAAAAACTAGTCATCATTAACAGGTGAAAAATACTGATGACTAACAGTGGCTCCATTTGGTGAGGGCAGCTCCTTTTCAATAGGTGTCCAAAATTTCAGATCTCGGTCCTTTGAAGACCAGTGCCTTTATCCATTGGCGCAAATTTCTTTCTTCATTGATGCTATTTCTGAAAATTGACAGCATGATTAGCATCAAGGACATTTCTACCTACCCCACTATATTTCCGAACATTTTTTCTTCTTTTGGGTGCATTTGGAATAGCAACCCTTTGACATAATATTTTTGAAAAATGACACTATCTAATTCTACACTTATATCCGTCGGGAGTTCAGATTAAGCTGATGAACTCTTTTGTTTCTCTACTTATACTGGATCGACTGTCAAGGTTAAGCTATTTGACAGGATTTTATTTTGTAATATAAAACATGAAATTGAAAAATGACCAAATTAGGATTAGACAGTCCGATTTGTCATGTACTATTAGCATGAAAGACAAGCTGCACACAAATATTATTTTGCATAAAATGAAATCTAGAAAATCAGGGCTAGGATACACAGTTTGTTTTTCATCTTTGCTTTCCTCTTTGGTTCTGTTTTGAGCATGTGGAACCAAGATCTTTTCCTAATCTATTTTCTTTGACAAGTCAAGCTTACACAATGTTGACTATCTTTCCTCTCACTAACTTATCAGCAAATAAATTTAAAACATGTTCAGTTATGATTAGGCTAGATAACTGAACAATACATTTTGAGCACTAGTAGCGGCATTTAGACTTGCACGCTTTCAGAATGACTATTTTTGAACATGGGGTTTTCTTTCTATTTTTCAAACCACCCTCTTTTTCTATTTTTCTATTGTTTTTGAATTTTTTGTTTTTGTTTTTGTTTTTGTTTTTTTCAAACAATGGTATATACAATGATTGAAAATGTTTTAACTCAGAAATACTAGAAATGGTGAAACTTAAGCATCTTGTATTCAGAAGGATCTCCTATCACTCTTGGTCCACTCAGCTCTTGGAAAGAAAAATTTGGAAAATTTTCTCTTTCAAGCATGACATAAGGATTCATGCATGAATCTCTGAACAACCCTGTATCTTCCCGCTGTACCTCCTTATACCTATGATTCCCAGTCCTTCTTTTGCTATACATTTTTTTCAAATAATGCAAATATTCTTTGTCATTTTTGAAGTATATGATGACATCATCAAGGTATGTAAGAATGCAGAAATTCATAACTGGAAACATGGCTTTTAGGAGCATGTTTTTGGTGTCTAGTGGTTTTGCAATTCTGGGTTTGAAAATGGAACTACTTCCAGCATACTTGAAAAATTATTTGAGTTGTTTGCTTTGCAAAGGAATCGTTTGGCGATATCCTAAAACATCATTTTTCAAAGACACATGATTAAAAGAATTTATCATTTGTCTATCATGGTCTTGGGCAGGAAGGATGTAGTTTCTGTCACAAGGGTGTGTGTTAGTATTTCTAAAATCAAAACAGATCCTATGACCAGCTGTTTTATCTTTGACTATTATTGTTTGGTCAAGATTTTTGTATTTTCTTTTGTCAAAGTTGTTTCTTGGAGTGATGGCAGTGGCATAGTGTTTCTCACTGTTTTCTCTATATGAAGTAGTATTTTGAATAAGCTTGCAAATTCTAGCAGTTCTAAGTCTTTGGTGGAGTGGCAGAATGCTAGCTAGTTCAAACAAATCAGGTATATTTGGACTGCAATTATCATATCCTTTCATAAGAAGTTTTTTAGAAATTTTTCCTGGATTTTGAGCTGTTATGGCTACATTCAAGGTTTCATTTGAAGGGGTAGAGTTATGTGATGGTAAATCCTTAAGGTATGGTAAGAACATTAAGCTCCCTCGCCCCTGATTTCCAAAGAGGTTTGTGATATGCAAGTCTTCTAATGCCTCTGTTCTGAAAAAGTCTCCTGATGTTACTGCTGATGTTTGCCTATGGTTTGAGCAATTTGCTTGATGGTACATAATGTTTTGTGCTTCTTGCTCTATCTCTGTTTCAAGAGGAACAAACTCTCTTTCCTCAAGACATAACTGATCATGGTCATGATAATTCTGAGTGTCTAGTTCATCATAGAGAACTTGGGGCAGCTGATGTGGTGGGTCTAAGTTTGTTTCAAATCCTCCTGACTGTTCTTCAATGTCCTCATCAGTGTGTAAAATGAAAGAGTTCAGATCAGAATGCAAGGAGCACATTGGGATGTTATCTGGCCTTTCTTGGTTGCTGACCATATATTTCATGTGTGATTCCCGATAGAGTATTCTGGTTTGGTTAAACACAGGAATAGTGGCGTAGGACATATCAAGTTGAATATTTACCTGAAGCTTAGCTCCCCAAGTTCTCGATAAAATCATTTCGTACTTGGGGGCAATGTCTGCTACCACTATGTCCATGATCAGGTGTTTTGCAGGTATTTGGGCCAAACTAAAACAAAGATCTTTTATTAAGCCTAGAAACTTGACTCTACTTGAATCAAATGAATATAAGTGTTTATAAGGTTTTGTGATTTCTAGGCCTAATCTTTCCATCACAACCTTTGGCATGAGATTATACGAGGCCCCGAAGTCTAGCATGGCATTGTGTAGGATTTAGTCATGGATATTCAGACTGATGTAAAAGGGAAGAGTGGTTCCTTCTTGGAATTTCCCTTCTATTTTTGGACCAAACAACAATTCAGGAGTGTCATCAGCTAGATTAAGGGTGTTTGCATCATTTCCTATATTCAGTACCTTTAACACTTGGGATTTATAAGAGCTTTGGGCAATAAGTTCAGTGAGAGGCATGGTAATCTTTATTTTGGCGATTTCTCCCTCGAAACTGAAGGGCTCTTGTAGTTTAGACAGGTTTTTTTCAGTTTTTTCAGCCATGACTTTCTCTATGTTCTGAGTTTGCTGACTTTGTTTTGAGATTTTGTTCAAAACAATCATCTCGGGAATCTTGGAGGAGGTAATGGGAAAATCTGGGCCAAGGCTTGTCTGAATAACTTTATCTTTTCTTTGGTCAGTTTTCTTGACCACGATTTTGTTGCTATCCAGTACTCTTTTAAGGATGGTATTAGGGGTTTTAGCAGTGTCCGAGCTACCTTTCTTGGAGTTGTCTTGGTTTTTTTTGCTTCTAAGATCATACTGCCTGTGAGCTTCTATTATGGCATTCTGAAAATATATAACAAGATCTTCGAGATATTCATAGTTGGTTTCATTTTGATTCGGAGAGAAGAAAACTTGTTCTTCTTCTGTGAGGTAAACCTCACTCTCGTTATCAGAACCTATAAGGTTCAAATGATTTTCATCAATGGGTTCTGTATCCCTCTCATCCTCATCAACATAATTTTCATTAAAGGGTGGCCTAATTTGTTGGTCATTTTCCCTTGGTTTGTTTTGAGGCTGTTCTCTCCTAAAATTTTGGTTTCGGTTTCTATTTAGAGGGTTTGGCTGGTTGTCCCTAAGAGGTGTCTTTTCACTTATCTTTTCCCACATTTTCGCCATGGATCTAACCAAGTCATCTATTATAAGATCTAAGGAAGGGGCTGAAGGGGTGACCTCATCCCGGTATGTGACTTTCCTTTCTGACCTGGTCCTAGCTCTCTTTTCTGCTAAGTTGGCTTCTGCACTTATGGCCACTTTTTTCATTTCCTCTAAGGTTGGAGGATCCTTGTCTCTTAGTTGATAAGTCATGTTTGGGTCGAAACCTTCGGGGAAATTTGCTAAGGCTGAGCCAAGTGGAGGTTTGAAGTGAGGTGGGAGGGCGTTATAAACATAGTTGAACCTAGTGCAGTATTCCTGGACACTTTCCCCATTTTCCCTTTTTATATTGTTATACTTTGACAAAATTTGAATGGGGTTATTTCTGATTTCCCACTTATTTATGAAGGTTTGGTAGAGTTTTGGGAGATCGTGTATGCTATTTGGAGTTAAGCTCTTAAACAATTTTTTGGGTTCTTCGCCCAGGCTTTGGGTGAACATCCTCATTCTTATAGTCTCATCTTCTACTTCCATGTATTCAAAGGCATCGCTAATTCTATCTACATGTTGTTGAGCAGTAGTAGCCTCAACTCTGGTAAAGTGTGAGATTTTGGATTGATAGTCATTTTATAAAGGAGCCAAAGGGTTTGGCAACAGCAAGGGTGCATACCAAGCTACCATGGCGGGAGCTAATGGATGATGTACAATATGAGGGCTTGTAGGATGAGCTGAGGCGATTTGAATAGTAGTGGTTTGGATGGGTGTGGCAGATGTACTTGGGCTAGTGATCTGATTTTGAGCAGATCTGGGGTGGTACGAGCAAAAGTGATGGAGAAGCTAAAAGTAGGGAGGTGTAGTGGGTGAGGCTTCTCTACTAAGACTCTGTGGCAGATCCAGGGGCTCAAGATCATCAAAGTTTACTTTACTTTGTGACTTTCTTCTAAAAAGGGTTTTTTCTAATTTTAAGTCAAATGGGGAATCCTGCAAGGATGTGAGATGTTTAGGTACTGATCTTGCTTTATGGATGGACCTATCGGTAGCTAGGTTGCCAGTTTTGGAAGCTTGCCACATAATCTTCTCTGGGTCATCTACTATGATAGGGGGATTTCGGTCTGGATGAGATCTGGTATTGATTATTCGCGAAGCCAGATTTCGAATTCAGAGTTTATAGAGGATGGTATTTGTGATTGTTTCGAATGGATGGCCTCTCTAGGGGTTTTGCTAATGTGAAGGATGGTAAAAAAAAAAATGAGGGCTAGTGGAGTCGCCAGGTGGATTTCTTTGAGATCTGTGGTCCGCCACCAATACTATCAAAGATGCTTTCGGAAAAAAAAATTCTAGCAAACTTTGAGGTGGAAACTTGCAAGGAAGAGTTGTTGCTTGGTTTCAACAGTTTGCTAGGATGTCTAGACAAGATAATGGTTCTATTTGCAAGTTTATTTCTGTTTATCTCCTATGTTCAGGTGAATTTTTCTGAATCGCTAAGTTATACTTAGTTTGTCACTGATTTCAGAGTTTGCACCATGATTTTTAAGTTTGTGAAAGGATGAGTCGATAGAAAGGTATGGTTTATGAATTTTTGGTTTTTTTTTTTATGGAGTTTTTTAGGCCTACTGGAGGCTAGCGGAGTCGCCAGGTGGAACATGGTTGTTTTTGTAGAGATGTAGCTATGGTCCACCACCAATAACTAGGGAAAAGCCAATCTAGGAATGTTTTGGGGTTTTTTGAGTTTTTGTGTGTAGCCTATGAGGTTTGGAAGAGTTTCCTATAAATGAATCATCATTTTTCTAAGATGGTGAAAGAGCTAGCTTCTACTCTTCAAACAACACTTAAGTTTTCTAAGTTTGATTGAGACTTCGAGAGTTACTAAGGAGTACTTAGATTGTCCTTAACTCGGAAGGTCCCACCGTGATCGCCATTATGTTAGGGAGCAGTGGGATAAGTCAATCAGATAGTATTCCTAAGGCTGCTGAAATGTTTAGGGAATCTAAGTTTGTTTATCACTCGGAGTCCCACCATGATCGCCATTATGTTAGGGTCCCGTGATTTGGTTGATTGGCAAGCCAATTGACAGGGTAACAACAAACCAATCTTTGGAGCCAAAGGACCTAGCACTCCTGGACTCAGAGAGGGGGGTTCTCTCTATTTGTGTAAGGAATATCTATGTGTTTGCTTCTTGTATTTCTGATTTTACACTAGTTATGAAGTAGGTTTTTGGATTTGTTTTTAGGTTTGTGAGGGATGAACTGATCAAAGACTAAGATAGATAAAAATATTGTCAGATTAACTGGGCTATGGGGTCAAAAAGATCAAGAAAGCTTTCAGATGGTGATACAAGGTTGTTGAAGGGCCAATTTGATCGAGGAAAAATGGATCTTTGGGTAAAATGGAGTGGGATGGACACTAAATTTGTGAAGAACAAAGGATTTCAAACATAAATAGTTCAATAGCTGACATAAACATGGTAGGGCTAACCATTAATCATGAGAAATGTAACTATAAACTCATCAATGCATAGAAATAAACATTCAAGCAATACATAGAGATATATGACTCTCTAACTTTAGGAAATTGCTATCAGACTTTGGGGAAATACATTTAAGACAAACAAACAACTCAAATCACTATGAGGAAATGCCTAAACATAGTATTTCAATCTATTGGGCACTTTGAAGCAAGATTGCATAGTTTTAGGCAAAGGGCAAGATCAGTAAAAGACCTCTTTGGTTCAATAAATGACAATCAAACAATCAAAGAAAGGTTTCAGAGGTGGAGCTATGACTAGCCATGAGTAAGCAGGGCATACCATGAATCATACTTAGCATGCATAAAACCATAAATGAAACAAGCAAACAATTTCTTCAGTTATCATAGAGCAATCAAGGATTCTTTGATATGACTAAGAATGAAGAAAACATAGAAGCTATAATGTGAAATTTGAGGTACCAAAGAACATGTCTCCAAATCTATTCTCTAATGTCTTACTACTTAAAAATAAAGACATCGAATATGAACGAAAACTAAGAAACTTATACTTTGAAGGACACTATCTTTTATTTTACCAAGATATTTGAATCCAACAAACTGATGCCACTCATAAATGTCAAAACATTCAAGAAACTATTCAATGCATGGGACAAGTGTTTCTTCCAAGCTTGTATAACCATATGTTGCTCTATATCATCAATTTTAGCCTTATTTACAATGAAGTCTCTTGGAATATATAGGCCAAGATGAGGGAAAACCTCCTAGTGCAACTTGCAATCTCATTGACCCATCAAAAATATCTGATTTTGTCCTTGAGGCTTTGCAAAGCCCAAGGCACAAAATATATAATAAAATATCTCAAGAATGCTAAAAAAGGAAAATATATTGACTTTTCATAACTAACTATTCCCAAAAATAGCTAAACGCACATTAGGAAAAGCCACTTCAGAAAAGTGTATTTTTCACAAAAATACTTAAGAAATATATCAGCAGAAATTCCTTTGTCTTGCGGGCAGCTTTTGGATGCCTTTACAATGTCAAAATGAGGCTTGTGATGGCTCTTTGGAAAGATATGAATGTCTATTTTCTGAAAATGCTTATTTTTCTCCAAACTGATCACTAGAAGTCTATCAAAAATAGACCTGTGTTTGAAAACCCAAAAAATAGACTTTGCTGATAAACGACGCAGAGTGTGGAAAAAGTGAGTGTTTTTCGCCATTTTGGGGGAGAAAATCATTTTCAATTGATCTGAAAATATCTGAGTAGATGCCCTTAAAATTATTGCATCTAATGATACCATTTTCATCCTTTGAGGATGTCTCAAACAGAAATGGCGATGCCCATGATTTTTAGCGAAAAGCCCAAAAATGACAAAAAACCAAAACTTGTTGAATTTCGCCCAATTTTCGCGAGCAAGACCCTCAAGTGTTTTCAGAAACATGCTAAGAGGCTGAGGCAAAAATTTGAAGTTTTGAGGTGTCTTTCTTCATTTTTGGTTCCGGCGCCTCTTTTGAGCTTCCTTGAGTTTTTCTTGTGTGGTCTTCAATTTCCGTTGGGCGAACTAATTGAGCTTCTTATAGTGCTCGGTCATCCTCCTTTGAAGGTCTAAATCTCTATGGGCCTTTTCCAACTTCTTTTCCAAGTGATCATTCACTCTCTCAAGCCATGCTTCTCGATTTTTCTCTATCTCTTGGGTGAACAAAGTAGTGAGAGGAAGAGATTGAAAAAGGGTAGCTTCTTCCTCCTTTTGTTTCTCAATGGCTCTTCTGAGTCCCATGGTCCTTGGCCTCTTTCTCCTTGGCTGATCCTCATCTTCGCTATCATTGAACTCGCCCATGAGTTCTTCCAATTTAACTTGCACCTTGGAGGCCTCCTTTTTATATTTTATGGTCCGTGTCTCATATACCGCCATGTGGACACTCATCTGTTTATTTTGTGTTTGCAAAAAGTGATTGAAGTTTCTAGACCTCTCTAGATCTGCCCTCAAAGAATCAATTTGTTTTTCTCTATTGATCAAGAGATTCTCTAGTATTCGGGCCTCATTGTCCTATCATCACTTTGCATTTGAATTATGTCAAAGTCTCTCTCCTTCTCATGGTTGCTTTCTTCTTTCTCCTTACCCTTGCTTTGGGTGGCCTTCTTGGTTTTCCTCCTCTTGGGTAATTCGACAATGGGTTGCTTGGGAAATTTCCCCTTGCTTCGGAGGGCCCTAGTAACATTTGGAGTTATAGTTTGAGGCACCCTTTTCCTTAATGTCCGGGGCTTGGGCACTTTTGGAGAAGAAAGCATGGCCCCTTGCCTAGGAGAGGCAGCTAGCACATTCTCTATTGGCTTTTTGCCCTTGTTACTTCCCTCATCATTCTTGCCACTGTTTTGAGTTTCTTCATGAATTCTTTGACTGTCCTCTTGCATGTCTTTTTTAGGGCTGCCCTCTTTACTCTTGTCCTTGCTTTCTTTAGGACTTTGAGGCTCTGTCTCCTCAATGTTTTGGGCTTCATCTTCATCCTTTTTGCTGCTACGAGGGCTACCAATATCCTCATTAAATTGTTCAATTTCCTCATCATTTCCCTCCTCATTGTTTTGAGTTTGTTCATGGCTTTTTTCTTCATCACTGTGTTGCATATCATCACTGTGTTTTTCTTCACTGTGCTGACTTTCCTCACTGTGATCTTTTTCGCCTTGCTGCCCTTCTTCATCATGCTGTTGATGTTCATCATCATGTTGCTGCTCATCTTCATCATGCTCTTCTTCCTCATCATGCTCTTCTTCTTGTTCAATCATGGGAAATTTGAGCTTCTTGGGAATGGGCTTACTTGAAGAAGGCGAAGAATGGTGAGTGGAAGGTGAAGGAGATGCATGGGATGAAGGAACAGTGGAAAAATCTGGATGTGCAATGAAAGTGTCCCAAGAGATTCCCTTCTTCTCAAGCTGATGAAGAATGACAACCTTGATGAGGGAATGATGGAAAAGGCAAGCTGACTGCTAAGAAGGAGGTCTCTTCTGAATAGTGGAGGCCATTTTTTCAATACTGCTATGGAGGAAGAATGGGAGATTTAACAATTTTGCTCTTGTGAAATGCATGAGCAACTGGACATGGTAAGCATAGACCCGGGAGAACCTTCCCTCACAAGTGAAGTACTTCATCATTATCTTCATGAGGGGAGCATAACTAGTCAACAGATATGAGAAAGGAAATATGGATGGGCATGTATCTCTATGCTCCGGTTCCAAAAAGGGTTTGTATTGTTCTGAGTCTATGTGGCTCTGTTTAAACCACTTCTCTCCGACATAAGGGATTTTGGTGGCCTTGGAAATGGATCTAGGAGAAAACTTGAAATTCAAGCCTGCCAGCTGAAAAATGTTTCCCTTGAAATTTCAAAGCACAAAGTTGTGTCAAGGGGAGATAACTTTTCACCTCCTGCAACCTTTGACAAAACTCTAGACATCCAACTTCATGAAAGTTAAACAGGACTGATGGATGAGAATTTACCTCTTTAGTTGAAACAGGTTCAAACCTCCTGTGAAGGCCACTTCTACTGTCTTGCCTGCGAGGCATTTTTGTTATGGATATTCTTTGCTAACTGACAAAAACAAGTTGTCTCAAATGGTCCTTGAAATGGTTTCTCAACAACACACCCTGTCCTCCTTATAAGTCACTGTTTTATCCTCTTTTGATGCCAATCAACAAGTGCTTTGTTAAATGAAAAACAAAAAGTCAATTTATCACTGTGCTTGGGAAAAGGTCTTGAAAAGATGTGTTTGTGGTTTCTTGGTGAAAAAATAAATCTTGTGTTTTGACAAAAAACACCTTTCCCTCCAAACATTGTTCTTTTGTTGTTCACTGCTCTTCACAAAGGTAGACCAAACATCCTTCAACTGAATTAAAAGACTTTTGAACACATATTTTTCTTTTTGAACTATGGAGGCTACACAAAGTTTACTATTTCACAATATAGAGAGGACACTTTATAATGACAAGGCCTTCAGATTATGATCATTGTTTTCCCCTTTGAGTTTTAAACAAAGTCTGCTCCCCGTTTTAACTGTGGGCTATCCCTGTTCTTAAAGACAGTTAAGGTCCTTTAAGACTATTAAAAACACCCCACCTATCACTGTACTAATCTTTGACAATCACAGCAACAAAAACCTTTGATTTTTCTCAAACACCCTACCCTCTTTATCACTGTTTCTTCCTTGGAGAAAATGGCAACAATACCCCTTTAAGATTTAGAAAACTAGCAAGAAGCAATGGAGAATACCTTGAAATAATCCTTATGGCCCTTGTTTGATTGATTGAGTAGGTTCCAAGACTCTTTGAAGGCGTTTTGGACATTTAAATAGGAGCGACACGTTCACTCAAAAGAATGTCGCGCAGTGAGGGGTGTCGGGTCGGCCTTCGGGTAGGGGGTGAACGCGCACACAGGCACGTCGCGCAGCAATGTAATCCCTTTGTAATTTCGCTCATAGGCGTGCTGCGCAGGCTTGAACCCTTGAAATTTTGAAATTCGTTGCCTGAGAACCTCGTTTCTCCAGTGGACAGCTAGGGGAGCATGGTTCGCATTTTGAATTTGCACAAGGGATTGTTTCAATGGTCTTTTCCACCTTTAAATGAACTCAAAAACATTTGTATCTATTTGCAAGGGTTTTGGATGCCTTTTAAAAAGGATTTTCGGTCATAACAAAACGTAAAGAAAATGTCTTTTTAAAACATAACAAAGACTCATATTCAACCAAGATTTAAATGTTGTGGATGCTACTTTTGAATGACACCATAGTCATGGCTCTTGTTGAAATAAAAAGGCTCCTTTAAGAAACAAAACCCTTTCACTGCCTTTTCACTGTTTCTTCATTTAGAAAATAACCCTGTCACCTTTGTTTATTTCTGCCCTTTAAAGGAGCACTTTTTAAGAGTCATATCCAAGATTTTTGATGCATCCTTTGCCATATCTTGGAAGGATATATTTCACAATTCTAAAACTTACTTTGACAATTTCAACTCTATTGGTGTTTGATGATGATTATGCCCATTGTGAAGTTGATCAAAACTGCCAAGTGCCCTTGGATATTTTCCTTTGAATGTGGATGAAGAACCTTATTTTCATTCACCTATGGCTTGATTTATATCTGTTTCTTTGAGTGTTGTCCCTGAAATTGAAACATTTGTCATATCCTTTCCTCACATTGATGAGCCTGTCCAAGTTTTGTTCACTTCAGTTTCAGATTGCCTTTGAAGGAGATCTTTGATGGAAGAAAAACAAAACCTCTTTGATTATTATAGTACCACTGCTTGTCATCTTTTTAACACCATTTTCTACTAATGATCATTCAATTTTTTTCCCACCGGATTTGAATTTTGTCTTTCAATTAGTGAAACTATATAAGCAATCCTTGAAACACCACTTCTGTGTTAGTGGTTTTCATCCATTGGAGAAAAGGTGTAAACAAGATTTTTAGGCCATTTGCAGCATTGTTAGCCTTGTGCTTTTTGGATGAGGCTACACCTCTGTTCCTGACCCTCTGCTTATTAAATGAAGGAGGGCTACATAATCTTCCCAACCATCTGCTCATGTTTGGAGGAGGTTTGCAACAAGTGACCCAACCCTCTGCTCACGTTTGGAGGAGGTTTTACACAGTCACCCTACCATCTGCTTATGCTGGGAGGAGGTTTTACACAGTCACATTTCACCCCTTTCTCAAACTGTGTTATCTTTCCTTGTAATGCCTATCTCTACTTGGTATATTCACAATAAGTAAAAAAGTGAAAATTTGACAATATGCCATGAGGGGCATGCTCTAAGATGTGTATTCTATTGTTAAAATACCCTTATGCATCTTTGGAAACCAAAAGCAACCTGACTTGTATCTGCAGAGTATTACTTGCTAGTCATAAATCACTAACCTTTTGACTGTGTTTGCAGGAGTTCAATGAATTACCTCTCTGACTAGTACTTGCATCCCAAGCTCAAAACAACATGAGAAGTAGCTATCTTCTCATGTTTAGTTTAATAATATCTTCTGGAACACTGGTACCTTTCTGCTTTGAAAAAGACATTGAAACACTATAGAGCAACACAATATGAGCTTGGCTTTTGAAACATTGCACTGCTAAGACACCAAGACTTGTTAGTGGTGCGACCTAAGGGTGTATCAAGCTTTATTTTTAGAATAGGAAGGTCATCTAGGACTAGTTGGTGTTAGACAGAGGTTGCTTTGGCTTAGGATAGTTTGCCAAGGGAGGATTTCCTAAAGCGCCACTACCTAACTTAGGGGATATTTTTGACAGATTTGGAGTATTCTCTTTGGTATGTGTTATTGCCTAAATCTACCTCAGGCTGAGAAAGGAAGAATCTAGGGTAACATCAAACCATGCTTAATCTGGTAGCTAGCCCTACCAGATCGGGAGAGGGCTCTCTCCTAGTCAATCTCGCAAAAAATGATCAGTGAGGCTTGAGATGACCTGAATAAAGGCTGATTTTAGGCTAGGTATATATGTAAAAGAGTTTGATTTTATTTTAAGAGTGTTTTTTGGATCAAAGGGAAGGGCAGATTTTGGGTCTAGGGAATGATCAGTTTTGCAGAGAGCTGAATGGGGCAAGGTAGGCAATTATTTTGACACTTCAAATTTGAATGAAATGGATAGCTCAGACCGGTGAGGAGCTGAAACGGGAAAGATACTTTCAATAATCCTCTTCACACAATTGAAAACATAAAAAATTAAACAAAACTCAAGGTAGAGCACTACAAATCTAATGAATTCCACCTTTATCCTTTTTTGTTTAACTTAAGAGGAAGTAAGAGGGAAGATGATACACATAAAGCACCAGTAAACTTACATTAACAAAGAGAAACACATCATCAAAACAAAGAGCCACATGAATCCCAAGGAGTGCTGAAAACCTTGGTCTATTCCTTTGCCAAACTGTAGAGATGAAATGTACAATGAAGCTCAAAGCAATCCCAAGTGTCCAACCCTGAAAATGACTGAAAAACTACAAGATATAGACAAGCATAACTCATCCTCATGCCTCTAGGGGTTGATCTCACTAGTTTAGGAGCTATTTCAACAAGATCTAAACTAAGAACTAGAAAATAGGCAGTGGAACAACTTGCCTCTATAAGATAGGAAACTGATTCATTCAGTTACAATTCACCTTTTGATGAATGAATCTACTTCCATGAGTAAAAATTTGCCAAAATTACATCAAGAGCCATGAAATTACATCAAATTACATCAATATTTTTACATGTGGAAATAATAAAGTCAAACTCGCCAAAACTAGGCGAAAAACAGAGTTACTGAGTGAAAAATGAGCCAAAATCCCCAATGCGCCGTGCCTGAAATCTCTATGTGTCGCTCTAGTTTGGAGGAGGTTTTGAAGGCCTTCTCGGTGTCCAAATTGAGTTCAGGATAGCTCGTTGGAAAGATCTACCTGTCTAATTTCCAACCCAAGTGGAATTTTGAAATTTGGTTTCCATTTCCCCTCAAAAAATCAGTTTTCCCAACACTGCTTCCTGTGTGTCCAAAAAGGGGCAGAAAGGTCATTTTTAGGGTGTTTTTGACCCTTCTGGAGGCCCAATACTTGTCAAAATATCTAAGAAATGGGTAGGAATGCATAAATTTTCATGAAAAATCCAAAAATACAAATTTTTCCCCAAGAGGAGCTCCCAATCATAAGCGCGCGCCAAGTGGCGCGACGCGTCGAGCAGAAAAATCTGTGTTTAGGCCAAAAAAATCAAATTTGAAAAAATGTGTCCCAAATTTCTTGAAATTTGGGATGATTTCCTACCATCATGCACTATGCTAGGCCAAGGAAGCTTCGGCCAAAATTTGGAGTCTATCATGCCTTTTGCGACGCTTTAATGCCCTCTTTAACTTTGCCTTCAGGATCTTGATTCGTGCCTTGCAAACATGATTTCTCGCCCAATAATGATTCTTCATGTGCCTCAACATGTTATTTTCCTTGTTGGACTTCTCCAACAGCTTCTCCAAATGAATATTGACCCTTTCAAGCCAAGTTTCTCAATCAACCTCAATCTCTCGCTCAATGGATGTCATCTCGGTTTGGCTGCTTTGGGCAGCTTGTCGATTCTCACGTATATTTTGCAACTCCACGATAGTTTTCTGATCTTCCAAATGTTTGTTTCGTTGCTCAAGGTAGTTGATTATCCATTGGGCTCTTTGCAACTTGATGGTCAAAGTGTCTATTTCTGCCTTCTGCTCCTGAACAACCTCTCTCATCTTTGAGCTAGGAGAGCCCAAATCCTCATCAATGAGTATGAAATCGGTATCCTAGCCTCCTGAAGGCCCCTCATACTGCATGGGCCTCTTACCCTTGTCCTGTACCTGTACCTATGCTGCTGATGACGAAAGCGAGACCCCTTCTACCCCGGGTGGAGATAATACTCGCATGGCTGCTGCAAATAACCCTCTATTACCTCTCTGATAAGTGACAAACATCGGCATACTAGTGGTCTGTGTCTCATGACCTTCATGCTGATATGAAGGTTCACCTACCTCGTGAACAACCTCTGAAGGAATCTGAGGAGCTGTGAAGAAATCATTAGAAATGAAATCCTCCCATGAAATACCCTGCAAGCCGAGCTGATGTATAACCACAATTTTGATGAGTGCAAAGTTATAGATACTGCTATACTACTGCTCAGGAGTTTTCCTTTGCACGAGAGTGGTCATCTTCTCAATATTCTGGCACATGAAATAAGGGAGGTTCATCATCCTTACCCTGGTAAAATGCATCAATAACCTGATATGATAGGCATAAAGACATGAAAACCGGCCTTCACAACTGAAATATTTGATAATAAGCTTCATCAGAGGAGCATATGAATCCTTTAGGAACCAGAAAGGAAACACTCTGCTGAGTTGTCTCACAAAGTTGGGCCTGATATATGGCTCATAGTGTACCCTGTCAACCTGCTGCCTTTTGTTCCATTGTTCTCCAACATTTGGTATTCCAGTTGCTTGAGAGATAGTTTCAGGTGTTAAAGTGAATGTTACACCGAAAAGGATGACTTGACCATCATGTAAATGCAACACAAACAAACGGGCCAGCTCTTGATGATGATGAACCCTAGCAACCATTTCACAAAATTGATAACAAGACTACTGTTGAAAACATGCCATGGCAAGAGGACAGGCCTGGAACTCAGCCAATGAAGTGGGCTCCTCCCTCACATGTCTGCCACTCTTATGAGGCCTTCTAGGTGCATGTAATTTAGTGGTGGAATCACTGTCTTGGTCATAATATGTATCAGTATCCGCCTCCATGATGTCCGAGGTCTATATTGTCCTGGATGAAAATGAGAAGTTTGGTGTCTTTGGTTTTATTGCCAAATATGTGGTAACAAGTGAGGGACTATGGAGGGATAGAGTAGTGGAAATGATGGACTATTATTAAGTGAAGTTTTCCACTTGAAATCTGTGAATTGATAAGTTTAGGGACAGCCAATTAATCTCTTGGGATAGCCTCGGGGTTTGGGCAAATTTACAATTGGGATGGGGATAGTGGGAATGGGATAGGAAATGAATGATTTAGGGATACAAGGGAATAGGAAAATGGGCTGCTTGTGACAAGATAGATAGTGAGGAGGGAATAACAAGGTGGGGGAAATGGAAATGATTGACACAAAACCAATTTCAAAATCCTAAAGGAGCATTCTTCAAACAAGATAATAGGGTTTGATTTTTTGTATTTAAATTCTCATAGGCATCACCAAACACATGTCATGGGCAATGGAGAAGTTGCATGGACTTACTTGGAAAAAGATGGACCGAGCCGGTTTGAAAATTTGGAAGAAATGGCAATAAATTAGCTTTCTGCCATGTGTGTCACGCAACAAACCCAGTGCGCCACGCTGCTTCAATGCGTCGCGCAGGAACAAATTTACACACAGGGATCCGACCCAATGTGTCACACTCGCCCGATGAGTCGCGACAGTCACCCAATGCGTCATGCTCAGAAATTTTACATAGTCTTCCCTCAAATTGCTTGCTTCGCCCTCCACGATTTCTCCTTGGCTTACTCCAGTCTTCTTGCCATACAAATGAAGTTTTGAAACATGAAAATAATATATATACCAATGATTTTGATTTTCCATTTTGTAAAACCCACCTTGTAATGTTTCAAATTTTGACACTTTTCAAAAACTCAGTTTTTCTTCCTTTTGGCTTTTAAACTAAATGATGAGCTTTCTGTCTGTCTTGCAGGGAATGGATGGCTGGAGCTTTGGCAAAGGCGACCAGGGTTTCCAGTGAAAGTATTATTACAACTGAAAACTTTAAAATCAATTACATTTATTTACATAAAGATGAAATAGACTAATTTTCTTCAAAACAGAGTTTTGAAGAAAAATCATTATTAAGCATATAATGATGAAATCTTTAGCACTGAAACCTTGTTTCAGGCTTCCTCATGTGTCTGTTGACCATTATTAGGCATTCTGAAGACCTGATTAATGAAACCCTAGACCTAATGAGACTAAAACTCTAAAATGACTCTTTGCAAACTATGAGACCAAAAATGACTGTAAATGATTTTAATGAATAGAAATAGGCCAGCAGGTAAAGGACATGAGGGACATGAGTGACAAGCCAATACCGT
Source organism: Pinus albicaulis (assembly GCA_034641835.2). Lineage (NCBI taxonomy): Eukaryota > Viridiplantae > Streptophyta > Pinopsida > Pinales > Pinaceae > Pinus > Pinus albicaulis. The sequence continues at coordinate 58,157 of JAXQQM020067363.1, forward strand.
CAGATGATCCATGCTCCTAATGAAATTCAACTGACTGGACTGAGTGAGACACCTAAAATGAAATGCAACAAGAGAATTTTGATCATTGACGGAGGGATGAAGATACTGACACTAACAGTATAATCAGATCCCAAGATGAGATATGACCAGAGGTAGGGTAGCTAACCTTCTTATCAATCAGTTGGTTAATGAATGAGCTGGGGATGAGGGTGAATGACAGCAGATGACTTTAGCTTATGACAGTTGATGGACAAGTTTGTATGACTGAGACTAGATAGGGCTTAACAATTAGGTTTTTTCTCATCATAGGCTGATTGAAAAGGTAGGAGGGCAAAATGTTTAGGGGTGTTTTCTAGCTGAAAAATTTGACAAATTGGAGATCAGCTGCTAGAAAACTTGGCTTTAACAACTAGTCATCATCAACAGGTGAAAAATACTGATGACTAATAGAACGAACATTCTGGGCACTTGATTTGGCTATGAGCGCGACTCTTGTGCGGTGGTGGGAAACCCGCAAGGGGGATTTTCAGGACTGGGAGGAATGCTGAAAAATGATGATTCTACATTTTGAACCTCCATTCAACCCACCCATGGAGCTCTTTTTTGGTTGTGGGGACCCGTGCAAACACTTGGCTATATGGATAGAGGCGTGGAATGAAAGAACCTGGAATGAGTGGGTCAATATGTTTTAGTATTCATTGGGGCCGGTACCTACCACCTGGTACTTAGATGCGGAGCTTCACCAACCCACTCACCACTAGGATACAATGGCAGAGGATTTCAGGGCAACTTTCAGATTAGTTGGAGGGTCGGAGAAACTGGATGAGGCCTTGTAGGATATCGATGCCCTTGTTTTTTATGAGTCTTTTCCTCAGAAGGAATGTGTTGTGCCAGCTTGGGATGCACAGATGCAAGATATTGTCAACTGTAGAAATTTATTATTAGAAGATAGCGACAAATATCCCAGGAACATTTCAATCCCATAATCTGAAGGAGAGCACACAGTCACAGGACCCTCATTGTAGGTAATGGACATTACCAAACCATTGAATTTGAAGGACGTCAACATTGGGATGGAGGAGCAGCCCAAGTTGGCCAAGATTGGCGATTACTTGGATGATGATAATATTGGAAATATTTCAGAGTTACTAACCGAATATCGAGACCTATTTCCTACAAAGTTTTCTGAGCTCAAGGGAATTGTAGGAGATCTAGGGGTTATGAATATCACCTTGAAGCTAGATGCACGTCCTGTCAAGCAACGTCCCTATCGACTGAACCCTAAGTATAACCAGCAATTCAAAGAGGAGTTATATAAGATGGTGGTCACACGTATCATTGAGCTCGTAGAGCAGTCTGATTGGGTGAGCCCAATGGTAGTCAAAGAAACAAAAACCAAAGGAGTGATAAGGATCTGCGTAGATATGCGCAAGCTGAATGATGCCTGTGTAGAAGATCCCTTCCCTATGCCATTTTCTGATGAAATCATGGATAATGTGGGAGGTCAAGAAGCATACTCATTCATTGATCACATCAAGCCTTAGGTGGAGGAGGCCATGCAGCTCTCTCAGGACCTTGATGCTATCGTCTGCAGTCTGAACCACACGATGAAGCAGGTCACTTTGGCTGCTCCAGGGCCTCCATCAGAACATTTGGTCAAAACCATGGAGAACGACGCACCCCAAAGTGCATGTATCTTGATCCCCTTTTTTTGTAGCTATCGAGGTGTTCGAGCTCAAAATTAAGACCCCACTACCGCTGTGACTTGGGGCGAGTCACAAGATTGTGTTGGGAGCCCATTGGAGTAGGGTTCCCTGCATGTAATTTTGATATATTTCTATAATATTTTGTAATACTTTATTCAAGCGCAAGGGATTTGGGGCAGGTCAAATCCCCTAATGAATTGTAATGGTTCGAAGGGTAGACCAAAGGTCCGCAAACCACGATTTGCAAACCATAGAGAAGTGCAGGCTAAAATAGTATAAATAGATGAATACGATCGATTCTAGAGGCAAGTTTAGATTAAGCCTGAGGAATAATATTGGATATGTGTAAGTTGTGTGAAATTTTTCTAGGTAAGGGCTCCTGTTGGCTGTGTGCGTGGAGACCCTAAGCCTTGCTATGTGCAGACCCCGCTGGCTTTGTGCATGGGCTCGTAAAGATTCTGTAAGTGGAATCTGAAGTATTAATGAATGAGAAGACCTTTCACTAATATTGGAATATCTCTATGTTCTATTATGGATTGCGTTATATGTTGATTTCTGAGTTATGTCTGTCTACAAAATATTGTTAGTAAATTGATGCACACATGGATGTTGTTAGGGTCCTATAATAATAGGAATCATAATTTTGAATTCACTATGTTAAAGTCTTGTAATATTGTACATACTTTTTCTTTCTTCAAATGTTTTCCCATATTAAAAAATGAAAAGAGGGTAAGTCCTAAAAGAAAAATCAAAGGACTAAAAGAAAAATATCAAAACAGAAAATAAAGTATGAAACCCACAAAAAAGAAACAAAATAGATCTTGAAAGTGTTTCACATTCAAATGCCACTACTCTTAGTTTAGTTACTTTTGCAAATAAAATTGTGTGCAGCTTGTCCAAAATTCCACAATTCATGATGATCAAATAGTTTAATCTTGATTCATTCATGCTTTTAAATTTCAAGTTGTTAGCCATCAGTATTTTTTACATGTTAGTGATGACTATATCTTCAGCTGAGTTTTCTAGAAACTAATTTCCTTATGTCAATATGTCATCCAGAAAACCATCCCAAAACTTTTTCGCCTTTCTACCTATTCAGTCCACCCCTGACAACATCAAAAGCCTCCTTGTCACAATCTTAGCTAACCTCGACTATGTAGATACCTTATGTTTAAAGCAAATCCACATCTGTTTCAAAGGTCTCCCCTATGTTAGGAAGTGGCGTTTAGGACATTTCACCTTTGGAAATCATCAAAAAGCCAAAAAAGCCCCCATCTGCAGCAGACCTACCATGACTGATCCCTTAATTTGCAAATGAAGTTGACAAACAGCCTTAAGTCGCGCCACTCATACCCCCCTAGATCTCAGCACTGCATAAAATCCAATCTCAAGCTGACTATTAGGTTTTTCACAGTTTTCTATGGTTCTACAAAGACAGAAAATATATTTCATCTCATGGAGTAAATGTTTGAGTTTACAGTTAGAGGAACAGCTGCTTCTAAATGTATTATGAGCCTGAGATGAAGCTGCAAAACAAAAGTCACTCATCGGGACCTTACAGCTCTTTCCAGCATGAAAATCACAGTAAGAAATGGTCGCCACTGTCTCAGCAAAATGGTAAATTGTCAAAGCCCAGAACCTCCTTCCATTACAAGCAAAGGGTTAGGGCGCCTCCTTCATACATAAGCAGAGGGCGTAGGCCAGTGTTGACTCAGAAGGTTGCAGAAGTCCAGGTTTGCCTTTACTGAAACAATGAAACAATATCTTCAGGTTTCATGAATGTAATTGCTGACCATAACAGGAATATAGTGGAAATATGATAAGCTCAAAGGAAAGGGGAGTTTGGCCTGATAAAATAGCTCATTTCAAACTTGCAAACCATATGGATTGTTGAACTCTAGAAGGACCTGTCATCAGTAAACATCCAAATCATAAGAGGCCTGTTTTGTTCAAAATCAAATAGAACAGGTGGTAACCAATGCCATTACACAAGCAGGAGAAAGGTCTTGGTTTTTTCAGGAAAGCACTGACCTTCATAGTCACAAAGGCTATTTGTCAAAGTAATCAATCATGAGATGAACAAGCCAAATATCTAAAATCAGCCTTAGGACAGTACAGGGAAATAGTATTACTCTGGCTAGGGTTTCTGCTGACACACAATGATGCTTGCAAGTGAAGATGCTAAGACTGATGTTTTTCAAGGGGTTTCTTACCACTACATTCAGAAAAAGGCTGTGTCGAACCTAGTGGTCAAAAAGTATCCGGACACCTTATCTGATGAAGAGCCTCCTCCATGCATGAGTAGAGGGCCAAAACTACTGCAGGGTGCTGAAACTGATTGATACAAGAAAGCAGTGGAAGGATGCCAAAAAGGAAGAAAGGTCATTTCACAGATGAATGACAATGCTGATAATGTAAAGGTATTGATACTCCTATTTCAAGAACTATCTGTCAGACAGTACATCTAGTGGAAAGGAGAAAGTATTGAACATATTGTATGCTATTAATGCCAAAGGAGTAGTTGATTTAAAAAGGGTTAAAGACATTCCATGATCACCTATCCAGAAATCTAAGGAAATCCCTTCTGAGTAAACAGAGAAGTCTAGTGTGAAAGGAGGCAACCTAAAAAGTGTATTTACAATCCAGAGAAAAACTTGTGAAACACCTAGAAGCAGCAATTTATCACTGGGAAAGTAAAACAGTGACCAAGGTTGAGTCATAGAATGCATGATGACAGGTATACAATGCTATGAATAGACAAAGAGGCAGTTTGATAAATGGTCAGTCTTTGAGTTTGAGGCAAGTGCATTCCTCCCACCATTCAAAGATAGATATATCATCAGTAAGGTACCTTCAAGCAGGAAGTTGTTTGAAACAAAAAGGAGGCGCCTTTGAAATTGAGAAGCCATATGCAAATCCAAGTTGGGTCAGTGAACTTGGCACCTTCTGTGTTAAAGATTGGAGAAAGCAGTCAAAGGACCGAAGATTGTCAAAACAGGCCTACAGAATCATGTCCTATCAGCAACAAACCTATTTCAGGTATCTCATTGGCAATTTTATAACGTTGTGACGGAAGTAATGAAGAATTTGTTGAAGTTGCTTAGGTTCAAAGCCCGGGGTTAGAATCAAGGATCGGATGTATATATTCAAGTTACAAACCCAAGGTTTGAACACTAAACAAAGTTAAAAATTAATGTTCAAATGACCGTTGGGATGTTTGTTTGAAAATGATATAAGTTTGAAGTGTGAGAGTGGGAAATTCACTTTCAAAAAAACTAGAGTCAAAATCCCGTGCATCCACAACATCAAACAAGCAGGAAAACCGGGCGAAATTTCACAAATTTGCAATCAGAGGCAGCGCGACGTGCCTGGAATTTGGCGCGACGTGCCTGGGCATCATTTTGTAAAGGCTTTCAACACCGGCGCGACGTGCCTGTAGGTGGGCGCGACGTGCCTGTAGGTGGCCGCCCGACCGCACGACAAGTCGACCCGACAACTTTTCTCCTGTGCGACGGGTTTGCTCCAGAGGTTGCCGCGCAGCTTTTCCAAGCTATCCAGGGTTTCTTGCATCCTCTCAAGCGAGCATCCATCAAATTCGAGGTATTTTTATGAACTCCCATCGTGTGCAAGGTGTTGATAAGTGACAAAACTGTTTGAAAATCCCGGACCTTGCTATTTTGCTAAAAACAAAAGCAGTTTTCCTACACAGTGAGATGAGGTGATTGAAATACGAGGTTTTGTGGCTGAAAACTAGTTTGTATCGTTTTCAAATCATTGTATTTATTGACAGCAGAGGTTTCAAGAGCAGAGTGACTGTTGCCTATCTTACAAGCACTCCTTTGTAACAAACTGCCCCTCCTATTTCACTAGATTTCACTGCTGTAAGTTTATTGACAGAGAATTTCTAAGGGTGGATAGGGCCATTTTTCTAGAGGGCAAGGTTTGTTGATGGTCAAATCTGAACTTTGAAGGCAGGGGTATACAAGTGATTTCTTAAAACTTCACAAGAAAAGTGTCCCTCATAAAGCACTGTGTATTGTTAACCTAGGTTTGCCCTCTTTCTTCACCTCATTATCATGTTAAAAAACTGATTGACAAAGAGACTCTAAGAAGTAAATGTTGCATTGAAGGGCAGATTTCATTGATGTGTTTCTAACTCTGGAGGCAGAGGTACAAAGGCAGTTTTTCTTGTTCTCTTAAAACTTCACAAAGAAAGGGGCCTTTTTTCTGAAGAACAGAGTTGTTAGTGTTTGAAATTAATATTGGAAACAGAGGTACAGGTATTTGGGTGGCTCTCTTAAAATCACAAATTTGAAAATAGTTCCTGGCTGAAGCAGAGAGTGTGTCCTCTAAACCATTGTTGCACTTATTTTACACCTAAACTAATTCTGCTTGTTCATTACACTACATTGTATCATTCTGAAGATTGTTGAACAGAGTAATTTTGAGGGTGAAATAAGGCCATTTTCTATGAGGCTCGGTTGTTGATGATCAAATTTAACATTTGAAGCCAGGAGTACACAGTACACTGAGGAGCAGAGATTGTTGATGGTTAGATTTTGACATTAAAGGCAGAGGTACCAAGGTGGTGTTAGATTTCTCAAAACTTCACAAGTGAAAATGGCCACTGTCTAAAGGGCAGAGTACTTGGTGACTGCATTTGATATTAAAACAGAGGTGTAGGTATTATGTTGACTTTTTAAACTCACAAAGCAGAGAGTTTGTTTCCTAAACCACTGTTGCACTGATTTTACACCTAAAATAAGCATGTTTTTTCATTGCACTACATTGTATCATTCTGAAGATTGTTGAACAGAGTTTTCTGAAGGTGAAACAGGGCCATTTTCTAGAAGGCAGGGTTGTTGGTGATTGGGCATTTGTTGATAATCAAGTTTACATTGAAGCCAGGGAAACCTGTTGACAAAAGCATTTTCAAGGTGAATGATCTGAAGAGCAGGGTTTTAATTTGTGAAGTTTGGTTTTGAAGACACAAATACAAGTGTAAGCTAGCCTCTAACAAAGTCACAAGAGGGGTGATTATTCAAGACTGTGCACAGAGAATCTACAAAACAGTTTCTTACACATGGTCCCATTGTTAAAAAGGTTACATAGCTGAAGTGTATCCAGAATTGAAGGACTGTTCTTAGGAAGTGTAGAGGGGGCTTATTCAAGGAAACATTGTTGCACTTCATCCAAACCACAGTGTCCATATCTGTCCAAACAGTCTGGTGGCCTGTTTCAATCCAGCAGAGCATTTCTCATATAGTGAAGGCAGTTTGCCTCTTCCAAAGCTTGTTTCAAAGTCAGAATGCCTCCAAAACGAGATCACAAAGGCGGACAACATAAGAGATATGAACCTATCTCCATAGAAGAAATCAATGCTCATCCCTCGGTGCTTTTCAATTTCCATGAAGTAGGCTGTCTTGATTTCTGTCAGAGGATAGAGGAAGTCAAGAGTTTCTCGCCACTTACACATTTGTGCGCTTTGAGATTCAAGGAAAAACACTTCCAGTTAGCAGGTCTTGACTTCAAAATCTCTCCAAGGTATGTATCCAAAGCTACCAAGATCCCGTATCATGGTGAAAAGTGGTTTAAACAAGCACATCTTGATCTGGAGGATTATAAACCTTTCATCAAACCTGAACATAGGGAAACCATCACTGCTATTTTCCCTTTCTCCTATCTTCTTGACAGTTATGCTCCACTGATGAAGGCCATAATGAGATATTTCACTTGTGAAGGGAGGTTTAGCGAAATATTTGCCTATCATGTTCGCTTGTTGATGCATTTTACCAGGAGCAGGCATTTAAACCTTCCATAATTTTTGTCCAAAAGCATAAAGAAAATGGCAGCTACTGTCCAAAAGAAAGCTCCACCTCAGCAAATCCCTTCTCTCTTTCACCATTCCTTGATCAAAATCATCTTCTTACACCAGCTGGAGAAGAAAGGAGTTTCATGGGATTCATTCATTAGCCATGCCGATTTCGCCACTGTCCCTCCTATTCATGTGTCTCCTACTCAGCCTGTCCATCGCCCAGTGCCTTTATCTAGTAGGCCTACCCCTAAAAAACTCAAGATGACCACTGGGCAGCCAAGTAAACAAAGAGAAGAAGAGGGCAGTGAGCCACGGGGAGAAAAGGAGGTTGATGAGCAGCAGCAACCAGATTTTGAGGGACAGCAGCAGTTGGATATCATTGGACAACAGCTAGAGGTTGATGAACAACATCAAATTCAGGAAGAGGGACAGCAGCTAGAGGTTGATGAACAGCAGCAAGTACAGGAAGAGGAACAACAGCAGACAGAGATTGAAGGGCAGCAGGTTGAGCAAACAATTGAAGCATCTTTTGAGCCACAGGCTGGACAGGATGTTGAGGAAGGACAGCAAGCTGAAGCTGCCTCCTTGACAGTGACAAAAACTGTTCCTAAAAAGAGGAAATTGCCCAAAAAGACAACTTCTAGCTTGCCAAGGAGAAAGAGCGCTAGATTGGCCTTCAAAGGCAAAAGTGAAATTGGAGAAAGTGCCAAGCATGGAGGTAAATCAGCTGTCATCCCTATCCCAAGCGATGACAGCGATAATGAGGCCCGCATCCTTGAAAACCTCCTCATTCACAAAGAAGGGAAAATTGAGGTATTACAAGAAGATCTTCAAAGGGCAAGGAATTTCAATCATTTCTTGGAGGTTGAGAACAAACAAATGAAGTTTCATGCAGCCATTCATGAGGCAAGGGCCATTAAGTACAAAAAGGAGGCAGAAAAGGCGCAAGTAAGAATTGAAGAGCTTATTGGCGAATTTAATGATGAAGAGGAGGAGGACCAGCTTAGGCAAAAGAGGCCTAGAACCATCGGGCTTAGGAGAGCCTTGGAGAAACAGAAAGCTGAAGAACAAGCTCAATTCGAAGCTTTTCCTCTCACTACCCTCCTTGAGCGGGAAATTGAGGAAAACAAGGAAGCATGGCTTGAGAGGGCTAACCAGCATTTGGAAACAAAGCTTGAAAAGGAAAACAGGGATCTTGAGCTACAGAGAAAGAGGACTCTTCACTTTCAGAAGCTAAATCAATTTGCCAAGCGCAAATTGAAGGTGGTACAAGAAAAATTGAAGAAATTGAAGGAGAGGCGCCTAGCACGGAAAGAAGCAAAAAGCACATCAGACCTCGATATTTTGGCTTCAGCTTCGGAGCATGTTTCTATGGACCCTTGAGGGTCATGCATGCCAATTTTGGGCCTGTTTCGGAAACTTTTTTTTTTTTGGCATTTTTGGGGTTTTTCGCCAAAAACTCATAAATACGCCATTTCAGTTTGATGAGTTTTCAAGGGAGGAGGAAGATCCCAAAGGGTTCCATAATTCCATGAGCAGGTCTCCAGCGATTTTCATAGCATTTGAAGATCATTCGCCCCTCCAAATTGGCGAAAAACAGCCTCATTTTGCACATTCTGCCCGCCATATCAGCAGCCTGCTATTTTCTGGGTTTTTGCACACAGGTACAGTTTTGAGGGACTTTCAGAGATCAGATTGAGATGATTCCACTTGCATTGGAAAGAAGACACAGAGAGCTTTCCAACGAGCCATCATGAGCCTCATTTTGACATCGGAAAGGCTTCCATTTGCATCCAGCAAGTTAGGGGACCTTTTTCAGGCATAAATATGAAGTATTTTTGCAATTTTTGAACTCCAAAAATCTTCTTTTCCCAAATGTGCGTTAGGCTATTTTTATCATGGGAAAATCATGTAAAGTCAATATAATTTCCGTTTTTAGCAGTTTTTTTAGATATTTTATGGGATATTTTGCGCCTTGGGCTTTGCAAAGCCTCAAGGACAAGTTTAGATATTTTGACTTGGCCAATGGGATAGCTAGTTGCTCCATGAGGTTTTCCTCCCTCTAGCCTATTTATCCCATGGTTCTCATTGTAAATCAGAGGCTGAACTTGAGAGAAGAATTAATGCATTGGTCATATGTGCTTTGAAGAATACACTTGAGTTATGATGTTTGGATTGCCTCTTGGATGCTTTTGAGGAATGTTGAAGGCTTGTTGATGGATTCCTTGACATGGTAGAATGGTATAGTGCTTCTAAATGTTGTTTTGTCTTCTAGTTTTCACTCATATTTCATTTTTCTTGCTGCTATAGATCAGTAAAGATTGATTTTGAGACATGCCCATGGAGGCACCTCAAAATCCCTGAATCTTCATAGCTTGATGTTTTCTTTCTCCCTTAGTTATGCTAAATAATTCTTAGCTGCTCTTTAGTAACCTAAGGTATTGTTGCTAAGTTTTATTCATCAGTTCCATGTATGTTGAGTAGGATGTATGGTTTGCCCTACCTACCTATCAGCTGCCCATAGTTCTGTCCATAAAACTTTCTCTTTGACTGAGTTGTTGATCATTTTGTTGAACCAAGGAGGCCTAGTCCCGATCTAGCCCTTTGCCTAAAACTATGAAAACTTATTTGTCCAAGTGCCCAATGACTTAGAGACTATGTTTAGGCATTCCGGCATAGTTTATGAGTTGTTAGTTTGTCTCATGTGTTTTCCCCAAAGTCTGATAGCCTTTCCCCGAAGTTAGAGGGTCTTATACCTCTATGTATGGCTGGAATGTTCGATTTCTATGTATTGATTAGCTTATAGTTATTCCTAGCATGATTAATGGCTTGCTATTACATGTTTATGTCTGCTATTAACTAGTTTACACTTGAAATCTCTTGTCTTTCACCAACTTATTGTTCATTTAATCCATTTTGCCCAGAGATCCCTTCTACTATGAATCAAATCGGCCCTACAGCAGCTTTACATCATCACTTCATAGCTTCCTTGATCTGTTTGACCCCATAGCCCAATTTATCTACATCTTGTCATCCAGTTTATGTATTTGATCAGTTTCATCCCTCACAAACTTAAAAACTAAAAAAAAAACCAAAAACACACTTCATAACTATCCTAATATCAGAACATCGCAAGTAAACACACCGACATCTTCTACACATATAGAGAGAGCCCTCTCTGAGTCCAGGAAGGCTAGGTCCTTGGGCTCCAAAGCTTGTTTTGATGTTACATCGTCATTTGGCTAGCCAATCGGCCAAATCACGGGACCCTAACATAATGGCGATCACGGTGGGACTTTGAGTTTTAAACAAACTTAGATTCCCTATACATTTAGAGACTTTTGAGAATATTAGCTTGCTGACTTATCCCACTGCTCCCTAACATAATGGCAATCACGGTGGGACTTTGAGTCAAAACATCCTAGGTATCCCTTAGGAACTCTCAAAATCTCAGTCAAACTTAGAAGAGTAGAATCTGGTTGTCTCACCATCCTAGCAAAATGATGAGTCAGTTATAGGAAACTCTTCCAAACCTCAGGACTACATAAAACTCAGAAAAAACCACAAAAAACTCCCTTAGATTGGTTTTTGATAGTATTGGTGGTGGACCATACACATATACCTCAAAACAACTAAAAATCCACCTGGTGACTCCACTAGCCTCCAGTAGGCCTTACTACCTTGCTAAATTTTAGAATTCCATCCGATTTAGCCACCTCATCACCACACTAACATAATGGCGATCACGGTGGGACTCTGAGTGATTAAAAAACTTAGTTTCCCTCATCTTAAGAGACTTTTTGAGACTACTAGCTTATTGACTTATCCCACCGCTCCCTAACATAATGGCGATCACGGTGGGACTCTGAGTGATTAAAAGCTTAGTTTCCCTCATCTTTAGAAGCCTTTAAGAATACTATCTGATTGACTTATCCCACTGCTCACTAACATAGTGACACTCACAGTAGGACCTTCCGAGTTAGTGGCAATCTAAGTACAACTTAGTAACTCCCAAAGTCTCAATCAAGCTTAGTAAACTTAGAGATTGTTTGAAAGGTAGAAAATAGCTCCTTCACCATCTTAGCAAAATGATGATTCAGTTATAGAAAACCTTTCCAAACCTTATAGGCGCATAAAACTCAAAAAAACCCCAAAAATAATTCCTTAGATTGGTTTTTGTTAGTATTGGTGGTGAACCATACAAATATACCTCAAAACAACTGATTTTCCACCTGCCGACTCCACTAACTTCTAGTAAGCCTTACTATTTCACCAAACTCTAGGCTACTATCCGATAGACCTATCCCATCACTCACTAACATAGCGGGAGATGGTAAGACATTGAGTACATAATAGTCCAGCAAACTCTTATAGACTTTTTGGTCCTTTAGGTACCATAAACAAGCAAGCAGTCCATAGACCCATTTAGAGTAAACTCTTTTTGTTCTCATCACCCTAGCAAAGTGTTGAAACAAGTCTAGGATACTTTAAACCATAGGCTGCACATATATTCAGAAAATCCAAAACATTCTCAGATTAGTTACTGGTGGTGGACCATAGCTATCTTCACAAGAACAATCCATTTCCACCTGGCGACTCCACTAATCCATCTCTTCTACTTTGACCATCCTTCGCCTTAGCGTAACTTTAGAAAAATCACTCATACTGTGAATCAAATCGGCCCTACAGCAGCTTTACATCATCGCCTCATTAGCTTCCATGACCTGTTTGACCCCATAGCCCAATTTATCTACATCTTGTTACCCTGTTTATGTATTTGATCAGTTTCATCCCTCACAAACTTAAAAACTAAAAAACCAAAAACACACTTCATAACTAGCCTAATATCAGAACATCGCAAGTAAACACACCGACATCTTCTACACATATAGAGAGAGCCCTCTCTGAGTTCAGGAAGGCTAGGTCCTTGGGCTCCAAAGCTTGGTTTGATGTTACATCGTCATTTGGCTAGCCAATCGGCCAAATCACGGGACCCTAACATAATGGCGATCACGGTGGGACTCTGAGTGATTAAAAAACTTAGTTTCCCTCATCTTTAGAGACCTTTAAGAATACTATCTGATTGACTTATCCCACTGCTCACTAACATAGTGACACTCACAGTAGGACCTTCCGAGTTAGTGACAATCTAAGTACAACTTAGTAACTCCCGAAGTCTCAATCAAGCTTAGTAAACTTAGAGATTGTTTGAGGAGTAGAAAATAGCTCTTTCACCATCTTAGCAAAATGATGAGTCAGTTATAGAAAACTCTTCCAAACCTTGTAGGCACATAAAACTCAAAAAACCCCAAAACACTCCTTTAGATTGGTTTTTGACATTCCTGGTGGTGGACCATACAAGTTTATCTCAAACAACTGACAATCCACCTGGCGACTCCACTAAACTTCTAGTAAGCCTTACTACTTTTCAAAACTCTAGGCTACTTTCCGATAGACCTTTCCCATCACTCACTAACATAGCGGGAGATGGTAAGACATTGAGTACATAATAGTCCAGCAAACTCTTATAGACTCTTTGGGCCTTTAGGTACCATAAACAAGCAAGCAGTCCATAAACTCATTTTTTAGAGTAAACTCTTTTTGTTCTCATCACCCTAGCAAAGTGTTGAAACAAGTCTAAGATACTTTAACGAACCATAGGCTGCTCATAAACTCAGAAAATTCAAAAACATTCTCAGATTAGTTACTGGTGGTGGACCACAGCTATCTTCACAAGAAAAATCCATTTCCACCTGGCGACTCCACTAATCCATCTCTTCTATTTTTGACCATCCTTCGCCTTAGTATAACTTTAGAAAAATCACTCATCCAAAAAACATTCACCAATATCACTCTCTCCAAGCTCTAGATCTAAAATCTGGCTTCACGAAGAATCAATACCAGATCCCACCCAGACCCAAATCCCCCTATCATAGTAGATGACCCAGAAAAGATTCTGTGGCAAGCTTCTGAAACTAATCATCTAGCTACGGATAGATCCATCCGTAGAACAAGATCTGTACCTAAAACTCGCAATATCCTTCGAGATCCACCTTCGGAACTAGAGTCATCACAAGCTCTTCCCCGAAGCAAATCATATAGTAGGATAAACTTCGACGATCTTGAACCCCTAAACCCATCACAGAGTCCTATTAGAGAAACTTCACCCACCACTCCTCCTGATTTCCAGCTTCTTTATCAATTTGGCTCCTATCATCCTAGATCTGCTCAAAACCAGATCACTAGTCCAAGCTCATCCGCTACACCTGTTCAAACCACTTCATTTCTGCCTACTAGTCCTCATCTTGTACATCATCCATTAGCTCCAGTCATGGCAGCCTGGTACGCACCTTTGGTGTTACCACCACCTTTAGCTCCTCTCCCAAACAAATATCAAGACAAAATCCCACACTTTACTGGAGAAGACACCACCACACCTCAACAGCATATAAGTAGAATGACTGATGCTTATGAATACCTGGAGGTACAAGACGAGACCGTCAGAATGAGAATATTCGCCCAAAGTCTTGGTGGTGAACCCAAAACATGGTTCAAAAGCTTAACTCCAAACAGTATCCACAATATCCCAGAACTACATCAAGTCTTCAGAAATAGGTGGGAAATCCGAAGAAACCCCATTCAAATCTTGTCAGAATATAACAACCTAAAACGGGAAAATGGGGAAAGTGTCCAAGCTTACTGTACTAGGTTCAACAGTGTATATAACTCCCTCCCACCTCATTTCAAGCCTCCACTTGGTTTAGCTTTGGCAAAATTTCCTGAGGGTTTTGATCCGGACATGACATATCATCTGAGAGACAAAGATCCCCCTACCCTAGAGGAAA